>JAAXYX010000381.1:0-41665 GCA_036851915.1 Ptenothrix huangshanensis
TGGATTTACGCACCCTTGCATTTAGTGTAGATTGGAAATGCGCACTCTTGCTTTTAGTCGAAATTGGAAATGCGCCTCTTTGCCTCTTAAGAGACGATATGTGTGTATGTATATAAGTAGGGTATACTATCAAAGCAGGGTATAGTACACTATGATAATGAAGCAAAAAAGCGGATACACAATTAGGACGGGTACGCTATTATGGTATGGTATACTATTACAGAGATTACGGTATTTTGCACATTCACAAAATGAATAGCAGTTATTTGCACGAAGAGTAACGTTTAAAACAAGTTGTAATAACAAAATTGAAATTAGATGGAATCACGGAGCAGACAGCAATATTAGCTGGAACAAACGGTAAGAAATTATTCTCAGACATTTCGTAATATATTTTTCTGTAGAAAGATTGAAGAACACGCATAGTATGTATATTACAGATTAGAATATAACTTGGGCCTAGCGTAGTAGACACTTAGACAGTACAGCGACTATTCAGAAGCAAACCATCAAACCACTCTCACAGTTTCCTATCCAAGCAACTCAGCGGAACATACATTATTACATACGAATAGAGCAAAGTTTTTGTGACTCACGAATGCGTTGTAGTTGTAGGACTATCCGATGGACTACAGAGAATGCAAACATAGACAAGAGACAAAGTACGACATGTCTTGAATAATTAAATAGCCAGTGTGGAGGAAACCTGTACCTGTACAGGCAATTTGGAGTTGAAAATAAGGTGAATGTCGAAGGACAGAAGAAACTAGAAGGGTTAAATAATGCCATCTCTACTCCTACTAGATTTTGACTCGTTCTTTTGTCATAAGTACGAAGTCCATGACATGATCAAAGAACATTTACAACTTGTATTAATGACGATGGTAACTGATCTGCACCTTCCCAATTCACACAGTTTTACCAAATCCTTATCCTTATCCAAGCTATAATAGTACTAACACCTGTACATGCATTTTTGACTCCCATGCCAGGACACATTTTCCAGCACATAAGAACCCAATAGTAGCACTTTTGCACTGTTATATGCACGACTAAAGCATTATGCAGAATGCGATCGTAATACCATTTTCTTTCAACCTGGTCGGAGGGCTACTATGATGTACTACTTTAATGTAGAAGTGATAGTGAATCAATTAAATCGACTTCTGAATCTAATTATTGTAATTCGTAATTTGTGGATACTGTCAAATTCATCAGCATGAACTTGGCAGACGGTAGTCTGAAATCTATTTCCAGGTGAAGGGTTCTCACTAATCAGTTCCCTGAAAGAGGTGGAAAATGTTGGAAAATGCTCGTAAGTAATTTGTGAGGTTGATGCTTTGTGTGCAGCTGCATACTGATACTAGTAGCCCACTCACATTTTGTATGGTCATAGTCCGTGCCGAGTCAGGCGGCAGCCGTATAAGGAAATTCTCACTCTCTAGAATTAATTTGTAATCCTATTTTCCCTTCCGTTAATTTCGATTTCATTGTACCTAGACCGAAATGGGGGAAACAGGAGTGAACTCTGATCCATCATGTTCACGACAAGAAATAAATTTGTACGGTCTCTTCTCCCATCACCCATTCAACTTATATTGATCAATCCAAAATCCAATTAATAATGCAATTTCAATTTTCATCGGACATCCTATCCGTTTTTTACTTGACTCTCCGAAATCTAATTTTAATCCACTCCTGATAGTCTGACAAGTACAGTAATAATTAATGACACGAGTGAAATGCTCACAGACATTATCCACTTATATATTATAAGTACCTATACGTGATGTTGAGAACTCACTTATTTTCTATCTCGTGTCAGGTTCGTGGCTGACTTTTCCGTGAGGAAGCATGCAATATGGAACTTTAAAGTGAGGAAAACAGACAGTGTAAAATGATGATCGACGTCGACAGATTAGCATCGACATGGACTTATCTAGATAATTAAATCAGGGCATAAGACAGTATATTCACAGGGAAGCATAATTCGACGGAAGGGATTTTATAAGTAATCTGAAATCTAAAGAAAGGGCTTCAATTTCGAATAGTGATTGCCCAGAACTAGGAACCAGAAGTTGCACGATTAATGACAAGACAAGACTACGTACAAACACTGGACGGAACCTCATAAGTCATAAGTATGTATTCTGCAGCAATTTTGAAGAAGTTGAAAGCCTCCATTGCATTGACTGCATTAATTGAGTCTTACTCTGAAGCTACAAAATATTCACGTGTATTCCTGCAACGCTGATTTCTTGCGATATCATTGAAGATTGAAGCCTGGTAAAGAAGGACTATAACGATGATGACAGGAAGATTGAAGGTAAGAGACTGTCATAATAAATAATAGTGACGGTCCATTTAAAAATTCAAATGAAGATTCGATTGAGAATGATAATGATTTTACAACGAACGGTTCATTTTCTTTTGAAGAAGGTGTAGGATGGCCCATGTGTGATGTCACCATCCCTTTATAATAAGTTAATTTAATTCAATACGTCCATGACAATGGAATACACCAATGGATGATGGACAACGACGACAAGGAATTTATTTATTTATAGCCCATCATGTACGTAACTTTATCTCGCGTTAAACTTTATTATATATTAGTACACCATAATGTTTATTTATTATGACATTTTGCTGGACTTCTAGACTTCTATTCAGCCATGTGACTCGAATAATAAAATGAGCAACGGCAGATTTTTTATGAATCCATGTTCGCAGAACATTTTATTCTCTTTTTTACGACCATTTTATTAGTTTCTTTGATAATAGCAAGATTTTCTGCCGGTGTTCGGCCTGCAGCTACTAGTCTTCATCATAAATTTGTACTTTTCAGGAGTACATAGGAAGGTATGTAGGTACAGGGATTACAATTAAGATTCATCGTAGTCAAACGGTTTAGTATTACCCACGTTAGTTATCACATTACCAACATTCAGTAAAGCTGTCAACTATAAGACTATAACTATACTGTCGCTGTTATTGTATACTTTCAAAAAGTGCACAATAAATTTTTAGTGAAACCATATAATAATGAAATTCCTACTAATTTAATTGTTGGGCACATATCTTGAAGACTAGGACAATCTACCGATCAAATTGACTATCCAGAACCATTAATTCTCATTTTTATTATAATTAATTATAGTTTGAAATAATATGATTATTCCAGCCTGATGACGATGACGATCACTGAGTCTTACGCGAAATTGCACAACATTAAAATACAACACTCCTCTATGTAGTTAATAAAATCTTCCCTCCAGCCAATTCTCAATTCTCAGAACCTCCTGCCTATAATTTTAATTAAATTTTATTTTGGTTATCTTTTTTCTGATTTTGAAACGCTGATAACGGTACATTACATAAGAAAAGGCTGACTTATGTGGTGCGTAGAAGAATTATTTTGTATTATTATTATTACCGCACTGTATTTGAAATCTACCACTAGTTTTACTGCAATCAAGATCACTGAATCACTGTTATGAAAAATACCATTGAATACTGGAAGAAGCAATTCAGTGAAAGAATTAACCAATGGAAATTATTATAGAATGGCATCCGAACACGAACACCCTGAACTGCAAAAAAGTAATTATTAAATACTATAATTATAATAATAATAATAATTATAATTAGGTATGTGGGCACCAGCCATGCATTTAGTCAGAACCATAAAAGAGAATATACCTACGACTTAATTAGAAAAATGATCCTGAGCGGAGTAATCTAACTTGATTAGTTATATGAATTAATAAAGCACTAACTTGAAGATTAAAATGTGGCTCGCTGGGAAGTAGGCATTATCTGTTACCCAACGTTTTCCAGGGTGTAAATTCTGGGCTTTTGCGACCTGTACACTGTAAAAATAACGCATCTTAAAAACACCTCGCACAACTATGCATGCTTTTGAGGCTCATCGGCTCATCGGAGATTATTCTAGGGTTGAACTTTTACAGCGTACCAACCACTAGAATAGAATATGTAACTAGGTACCAAGTACCAAGTAAGTCACGCTGGACAGGGAGATTTTAATATCATTATGCCATTTCTGCGCCCAGTCTTGACAAAGTCAATCTCACAAAATTAGAATAAATCGGTTTTATAATTTGAACTCTTGGTTCAGCACTAGCACTCTCGGTTCGGTGTGGTATTCCATAGACTAAGAATATAACCAAATAATCTACAGGCATTAGACAGCTCAAATAGTCATTTATTTTAGTTATTCCTCATTATCTCGGCATTGCTACACGTACACCCTACCACACATTCAAATAATTATTGGGTTGGTAGTAAGCAATATAACACCAGTACCAAGTAAATACACCGTACTTTCACTATGTATAATTATGCATCCATTTAAAAGATCTCATTAATTATTAAAAAAAAGGAAACCAAGTTCTACTCGTATATAATGTCCTGTAATTTTGAAAAGCAAAGGGCTAAAGCATTTATAGAGTTGGGAAAATTCGATGCTAGCAGTAATTATAATAATTTTCGTTGATACCTTCACAAGTAGGACCAGTTTTAAGCATGCATGTAATAACTAAGTGTAAAAACCAGTAAAAAACATTTTCAGGATGGTTTGCATAATTACTTTTGGTAATTTTTTGTGCCCGCAATTTCCTTTGATTTAGTAAAAATGTTAATGTTTTGCAATAGAATGGGAGCATATGTCTGCAGAGAAAACACGAGTGAGCATTCTACAGAAAATCTGAGAAGTTGGATTTTGACATGTTTCCGTGTTGGAAAGACTTAAGAAGCAAATTTACGCATATAATTAATTATAATTATAAGTCGTTTTAACGTTCCCTATTTGATGCCATTTTATTGCCACTAATTGCACGAGGGTATTATGTATATTTGATGCGTGATGGGAATGCTCCACCATTCTGATGTCCAAGCATTTCAACCACAACCTCAAGCACAGCTCGTGTAGATAGCGATAGTGTGACTGTGACCAGCACAGCGCGAGTTACGTTTACGCTAAATGCTGGAAAGGTATTTAATTTAAGACTGTAAATGGCTTTGAAAGCAACCTACAACCTACAGGCAACCTCTACTGTCTACAGCCATTGTAGTTCGCAATCCATTATACAATGTAGTTCTACACTCTTGTCCATTCGTCCCCTTGGACATGGCGAGATAATATGTTTTGTTTGGAAAATTATTGTGAAAGGAAAAAATCAAGATTTTTACTACTAAAATCTCATGCTCGCAGTACTTTGCTTTACTTGTACCAGTACCAGTACCAGTACCAGTACCAGTACCAGTATTACCACCAACTTTTGCTTTTATTCTCCTACATACATCTTACTCATTACGATTACCTGTACAAATATAGTGCGTACCTAGTACGAAGAATCCAGCTTTGAATTTTTGTTGTTTTTATTTTAACTACCAACTTCTTGTTTAAGCAACTCTGATTCTGGTATTTACTTGTGTATAAAAGCCACATCGCTAACACCTACATGAATGAATTATGTGATTTTATTATCCATGCTAGTCTCGGGCAAAGTCAAGTTAAAGTTATCCTGCTAAATTATCTGGATGGAATTGCATAATGGCCGTGTGGAAGATGGAAGACAAGCACAGTAGGTGCATATTACGTCCTTGCTGGTTTCACACATTCGATAAACATGTTTTCCTCCCATGCTCGCACGTGAATGAACTTTAGCAGTGGAAGAGATAGACATTTTATATTATTACTACTATTATTACTATTATCAACTCAGCAAGAAGAGTAAACACACTTTGATCTTTGGTAAGGTGATTTGATTTTAGATTGACGTAGTGCATAAACTACATAGATATCTTGCTTGTCCGATCCACACCTGACGAAGTCGCCTACACTTATCGTTAGATTAGATTTCATAACAAACATTGTGATAATTGTATTGATTCTGTCCGTTATACATATGCTATCCGGATATCTAATTTATTTTTGAATGAGACTTTGAGGGACCTACACACATGCATGTGTATAAGGGTAGTCGTATAGCTACTTTCAATACCTATATTTTCATTTTCCCCAGCCCTTCACTATCCTCTATCATGAATGAATTGGATTGTCGGTGAGTCTTTACAAATACCTATGTCAAAATGGGTAACAGGGACTACAATGTGTCTTTTCTCCGTAAATAAACAAATAAGGAAGTGAACACAACGTCAGTGCCTAGGAAGGATACACCCTGCACAATCTAATTTTCTAAACTAACGTAGGTAGGTGGATAATTATTTTGATTGGAACCATGGTTCATTGTGTTTGTTTCAGGATGGATACCTACTCGTATCGTACAAAAAAATGTCAATTCTATTGTACTATAGTCAATTTGATTTTGGCTGACTATACGAGGAACGATACTCGCTTCGATAGAGCACATTTGGGATTTTGTCTGATATTAAATCCCATGATAAATCGGTGAACCTATGCAAGTAGGGTGAGTCAAGTAGCTGGATGTTGGCTGCAGGATATTCGGCAGGAGCAGGAACCTACTAAATAAACAATTGAAGCGGATGACACAACACGACCCCGATCACGATCACGATCAAATTTTTATCGCCATTGAAATGAATAAATAAAATGTGTAAACATCTATTTTTCTGTCGTCAAGCATTCCATGGATGCTGCCTAGCTATTGTTTGTCTTTGTGAAGTTGATGATTCGCAGGCACTACTTTGTTTACCTCTCACTACCAGATCACAATAAAAGCAAAAATAAAAATCCCTACTAGATATATGCCGTCTATATGTCGTTGTCGTTACTGAAGTGTCCTTGGTTCTCAAACTGCAAATTATCGAACGAACGAGAATGGTTCCGGAAATAAGATATTACGATTCTGCCGACGTTTCCTTTCCAAGCCGATTTTTGAAGCTTCCCATATGTTCGTGTCGCTTTTTTAGAGCAGCGCATCTCTGGGTTCAGTAATTTAGTTGTTTGCTACATATTGTTAGGATGGTTGAGCAAGCCTACAGTAATTATTATTTTACTTAGTTTAACAGACTGGGTGGAGGTTACGTCCTTCTTGAATTTACGTCGTTGTCAATGGTACATATACATAAAGCAATTATTTTCATCTCTGGATCTGGCTTTCTGTTTCTACTCTTTCTACAGCTCTTATTAGTTCTGGCAAAAGCCAAACCAAACGCCTGAATACTTTTTTTCAAGGAATGGAAGTACACAGTAATTTATTCCAATTCCAAATTTGTGAACAGTCCTAATTATTATAATCATGAGGAGCAATAATATGTTGTGATCGCTTGATTGTCATTCATCATGCCCGCCAAAAGACGATATCAGGCAATATAAAAAGGCTTAAAAATAACAATTTTGGTACATGAATCCTCTCCACAGGTACCTATTACAGATACCTATGTACTATTGGTGCCTTTTCAGTCCAGTACTCTCGTTGTATGAAGTATGAACACTTGAACACCCAGTACTCAATGCATTCATGCAGTTATGTCATAGCATAGCATAGTTTAAGTGCACGGATGACAGATGGGAAGAGCTTATGGTTGCAAATTCAATGATAAATGTAATTTATTAAATAATACGTATGTACACAGCAAGATTAAAGGTACCTTGTAGACTTGGAGTAGACAGGTTGGACTGAACTATAATTTATTATAATTGAAATTATAATAGTATTCTCGAAAGGTCGTGCATAGGTAAATAAATACCTTTGAAAAATGTATCCCATGTACCTACTTGCTTTGCTGACACCTATCCTTTATACGTGATATATAGGTACACGCATTGCATCAAGACGTTGGTTTGAGAAACTAGAATTCAGCGAAGCAAGAATTTTTGTTCATTCTCATGGAAAAAATGAATAGATTTTTTCTTCCAACTAGTTCACAATGCAATAGCATCTAGACACTCTGCACCGCCTTGTCCAAAGTCAAAGCCAAAGCTATCGAAGTAGACTATGCCGTAATGAAATGCAGTCGCAGTCGTAGTCGCAGAGATGTAGACGCAGATCGTGGCCCCTGTGCATGGCATAGTAAATACACAATTACACTAGTTTAACTTCACATATTGTCGGCTGATAACTTGGTTAGAAAATACGATTTTGTGCTTGCATCCTATGCATCAATTTCAAGATTTCGCATCCCACCATCACTTTATGTAAGATCTACATTAATATTCTCAATTCAAGCTGACATAGGTACAAAGTTGTACCTTAATGGCATTTTCATTACCTTAATACATATTATGAACTACAGGTCTCTGTCGACTCTCCATTACAATACACACATGTACACTTATCGTCCTCATCCCGATTTCTCATGTCTGGATATGATTCGTGTCTACCCCATTGAATGTAGGTAGGAAGTATAAGAGTTGGCGTTTAAGAAATACAAGTCCATTTCACGCATATGTATATGTAATCATGTACTTACTTATTGACTGTTTTGTGGTAGCCAACCAGAAATCCTTCTTATCGTTAGTTAGTGTCCGCTGCAACTACAACAAGTTAACTTTTTACTGGTACGGCATGAAAAACGCTTAAGATGTTCCGACGAATCTCTAATGTCTAATCATGCTTGTGAATAAAGTCCTGGATAGCAGTCAAAATTGCATCGTGTAACCTTCGCACGTCGTTTTTTACAACATTACAACTATTAGCTACGGTGTACGTGCATAAATAAATTCATCTAAATTTAAACTAAACGTTAGACATCAAACTCACCTGCCCACGTTAACAATGGTCACCGTCACCAAAGAGATGCTTCATTTCAAATGACTACATTCAAGCTATAGCTGCAATTACATTTGCTGACAGCAGTTTATTGCAATCACAGGAAGGTACCTATGCAAATACAGATGGAAATCGTGCGCACCTATTTATGATTATATTAGCCGTTTGCTGCCACACGTTGGGAAACGAACCTCTTAAACTCGTCTTTCCAGCTACCCACGGTTCAAATCAAATCCATCATTTTTGCCCTTTTCACTTTTAGCAAAACATAAGTTTTCAGCTGATTGCAGCATATCGCAATGCTATTTGTGTTTCACAAGCTAAATTTTACGATTATGAACATTAGTAAGAATTTTTAGAATTTTTTAAGTAACTAATGTTTGATTCATTCAGGAAACATCATCTCACGCCCTGTCAAACAGAAGCTTAAAGATGAAAATGAAAATGTATGAATCTGAAAAATCAAGACATTTTGGGTCCTCTAAATAAACGTCAGGCTATTCTACACATTGTATAATATTTGCACAAAATATTCGTAGGCAAATTATTCCATGACGTACATATTAAACCTGGAGGAAATCCCGAAAAATCAAGAGAATCATGAAATTCCGGCAAAATTTGAAAAATTCGGGAACTACCAGTAAATTGGCCCTGAAAAGCAGGAAAAAGCAGGATATTCAAAATGGCCCAAACACTAAATGTGATAGAGGACATGATTCATCATATTATATTTATATTGCTCAAAACCTTCAGCACTCCTTTCGTAAGCACTTATAATCTTGACACCGATGCGGCTTAATTAAAAGTCATTTGTTACACCTATCATTTAATTATTAGATGTCCTACTACAGTCAAATATAACTATAAATTACAAATTCAATTTCAATGCATAAAACTAGATAACTCAGAGGTATAGAGACTCAAATTAGAGCCTGTATAATTTCCACAAGAAACAAAAAAAAGTTGTACATATGGTCAGGTACTAAAAGGTTAAAATCTGACCCTACCTCAAATTTTCAGGTAGTTGATGGATTGATGACAAATAATTTAGTGTGTGCTTTCAACGTAATAATTATTCCTGCCCTACAGTTTTATTAATATTTTTGCCACTACTTTTTTATAGGCTAACTTTATAACCTTAGGGTGCTATATTTGACTATGGTTATAAAATAAAATGGATTACAAGGTTCATTGTCAGACAACCTGTCAAATATTGATTCTGAGTTTTTAACCATCATGCTGCTTATTATGATTCTAAATTTAAACTACTTGTATGCAATACGAAGACAGTTAGTATGAAGTGTAAATTACTACAAAGCTAATAATACATCTCTAAGCAAATAAGATGATCATGTATTTTATTTACAACAAGATTTAGACAATGTTGGTAGGTAGAACAAAATGAAATGACAGACAGTATTATGAACCCATTGGATGATGGAGAACCTTGAGATGTTTATCCTGGCAAAGTGATCACTTGTATGGCTGTACACCACTAGAATTCATATTATACGTATATATGTATAATATGCTTCCAATCTACCTATCTTGCCTTACCGGACACTGACAGGGTGAGTGCCATCCTATTGACGTGTCTTTAGACTTATGTACACATCACTGAGAAGTACAGGGACCTGAACTAATACATAACCTGCATGCACGCGAATAATGGGGATTCAAATTCAACTGTACAGTTCAATCACGTCCAGATCTAGTTGATGTTGATGGCAAGTATTTAAGAGGCAACAATAAGCTATTGAAGAGAATTAATACACATATACCTAATATACCTAACCCAGGTTTACTCTGAAACTGATAGGAAACCAATGCAATGTAATCTTCCATTCCATATTCCTTCAATTTAATCCCTCTGCATACACTGGAATGTGATTTTCATCTGCCAAACTCTAATTGATTTTTCCTAGGAGGTTTAATTTATAGACTGGAGCTTGATGTATGTCGCTATTTTACGAGCTGTTTAACAAATGTAAATTTAATGACACTGTATATATATATATGGCTGGTTACATTCTGCACAAAATGGTGGTAGTTAATAGACTGGTTATGACTACCTGCTTCATTTCACTGGATAGCTATGTAGGGTTGGTTTGGTTTGTTCTGGCTTAGCTTGGTTCTCCTTGTCAATAGAGAACGAGTGGCTGTGGAAGTGGACGTAGATGTCTAGATACGAAGACCCCGTCTAAATCCCAAGTAGGTTTATTCATGTTCTTCTCGTCAAGTGCAATTCATTTTATGTACAATGTCATCCTTCAGAGTCCAGTGTCTTAACCAAATGTGACCCTGAAGACCAAGTCTAAACAAGCAGACTTGAGGTATTTTTTCCTTTGATTACCAACTGCAGAGTGTGAAACACCTTTGGAACGTTTTATCTTTCGTACCATCCCTACAATGCTAGATAACAATAAATTGAGTTAATAATACTATTTTTTTTATAAAGCAAAGCTCCAATCTATTCATTTAGTTTTTATTCATGTAGTTTACATAGAGTACGTATATACATAGATAATGTATAGATGTAAGCATATAAATAGTTACAGAGTACAATGGATCACATTCTAATTATGCTATATGTATATTTTGAAATAGGGGATGTAAATAAGCTTGAGAAACTTGTGACAACTTATCTCACACATCTACATGCTATGGGACGACGGAGGAAATTAACAACTAGAAAAGTCAGTACCTACGTAACTTACTTAGAAAATGCAAACTTGAAAAACATTTGTGTAAAAGGGTGTTCTACATATGAAATGTAGAGTAAATTAATTAATTCAACCACGATGTAGTGATAGCGAGGGTAAGGGTAAAAAGAATCACAGGAAGTCCGCTGGGCCTCACGGAGGTAGCCCAACTGAAGAAGGGACAATATGGACACTGATAGGACCCGCAGACTTGGCACATTGTCAAATGGATTAGAGAGGTGTCATTAAACATTGTATTGACAAAGCGTTCTGTAAAGAAAAATTAAATCGTACCGATTAATTTGATAAGCGGATAAAAACAACATGTTTCCCACAAAATATTAAAGTGCATACATGAGAAGTTCAACGAAATCATTTCGTAACGCATGAGATACTTATCGTGAGGTGGACGCGGACAAAACTTGTATGCAACCAGGTATTTATATAGGCACTTAATGTTAGTATGTATAGCTACTAGCTACACACTCACCAGGTGCATATGCTTCATAAATTGTGGCTTGTCTATACGCTGTAAGATTTGCGACAGGATACCAACGGCGAACGGTGTGGTTGAAGCATGTCCATTCAGGCGTAACCTGAAAACCAGACAAGTTTTGGTGTAGACTTTTACTCCTGCCATAAAGACGAAGCTAACGATAAGTAAACAACTACCTCTCTAATCGAATGCAATGCAGAATAAGTTTAGCACCTAATTATTACTACAATTTAATAAGTGCAGCTTCATTAGACCGATATCTTGGCCAATTTGCATAATGCAACCATCAATATGCTATTCATTCGATTATGAATTATATTATTGTATATACAAAAGGCGAGAAAATGAGATAAGAAAGTACATAAGTCGGAAGAGTATAGAGAACAGCTTTAAGGAATTTTAGAAAGGTATAATAATACACATGACGTTCACTTACAAAGTCAAAGTACCAAGATGTTTTTCCAGGTTCCATTAAGCAGTCTCTCATTGTTGGAACTATTCCTGATGCAACGAGGTTGATAGCATCAGCCTGAAGCAGACCATAGCCACTGGGTATCTCAACTTCCAGAACGGTGGTGGCACTATTCTCTGACTCTGACACGAGCGTCCACCTGTAATTAGAGTTTTCAACTTCAATAATGTAATTACATGTCAAAACCTACTATAGAAAACACGACATAAGAAGGTAGCCAGTAGCCAGGTACCTTCTTATCTCCCTTTGTTTATGCGCTTCCTTTAAATGCATATAATAATAATGTAAAATAAAAAGGAATGATGCCAAAAATACTTGTGTGAGTAGAACGGGGGGAAAGAAGAATTATTTCTATAAATAGGTTATAATATTAAGGAAGATGAGTGATAAGATTATGTCTCACCCACCGGAAACAAGATTCGATCGTAAGTGCTGTTTTATTTCGTTCCACAGAGAAAAATTCACGGATGCGAAGTTCAAAACAGTCTTCGGGCGGAGTATCCTTGAAATCCTCCCAGTCCACTCCATAGCTAACATCTAGCTGAATTACAGCTTGACCTGAACCTTTGGCCAAAACGTTGACATGCCCCCATACTTGACTTATCTGAGAAATTACCGAAGCTTACTGTCAAACTATCTCTAATTATAGTCGGTTTTCCGATAATGTATATGATACAAATCTTAAGTATCAAATTAGCATAATTAATAGGTTTTACTTAATTAGAGGAGGCTCGAAAACTGCCTTTTCCTATCATGCGGCATGCAGCCTTGCAACGCTTTTAAAACTAATAACTTTTTTAAATGAGAAAACTTACATCAAAAGTTTGAACTTCTTTGATATTTGAAGCACTGAGTGAAAATGTGGTTCTGGTGTCATCCTCTTCAGAAGAACTAGCTGCTTCAACCAAAACGGACATCTCAGTAATATCTCGAAGCCGGGCTCGATTTGAATACTCCGTGAGAGCTTCAAAGGCTACGATAGTATCCTAATCAAATTACAAACAATTATAAGCAACTGAACCAGTTAAAAAATAACGAAAATCTGAAATTAATTGATCGGCTACCAAGGATCCGATAAAACCGCCATCTGTAAGCCTCATTGTGTTTAGCCAAACAACAATCTTTTCGGGGATCGCGGTTATTCCATCTCTCGTAAGGTAGGTAAGAAGTGCAAATGACGTTGCCTCCAGAGCAACTGAATCCCAGTATTCATTATTTTTTGGTTGTATGAAAGGTCGTTGATTTTCAAAATTGATTGCGTTTGTTGGGATTTCCCCAGGAGACCAGTAAACCATGCCAGCTGCAAACCCAATTAAGATGGTGCAATTAGTAATCAAGCAGTCATATTAGTTTACACTCGTTCAAGATTCCACTTTGTGCTGAATTAATTATTAGATTGTGATGTTTACACTTCTCGAATTCGGATTACCTTCATCTCTTCGCATCATATGAAGTTTTCCGAAGGCGACTTCTTTCGATTGACTATCCGTTAAAGTTAATGCGTAGGCTGTTATTGCAACCTGGTAGGGGTCAGTCATGGTCACCAGTGCAGATTCCAAATATCTGCGTTTCATTTGTTTGTTCGTTTGAAAATCAAAGGTTATCACGTATGTGTAATTGGATAGAGCTTTATTATAGTGAAATTTGATTAAACATGGTGAATAAAACATACTGAAGCGCTCGATTTTTTGCGATACTTGCGTCTGCCCGTGTTTTCCCATTCAAGGATCCCGTTACGTGGTGCAAAGTTATTGCAAGGTGTGCTGTTAGCGTAACATTTAAAGGGCCACCGGTGTCTTTCTATTTTTATGTAAAAAATCAAACTAATTACTCTCCAATCACGAAGAACAGTCTGCATTTAAGTGGAGTAATTTCTAACTTACTCGGTAACCCATTCTCTTGTTCAAAGGATCATATAGATACCACTTAGTTTCGGAAAAACTGCCGTCAGCATTTTGGTTTTGTAGCAACCATTTAGTTACAGATGTAAAAATGCGATTTTCCACATAAAAATAATTCTCCCAATCTTGAAAAGACGCATGATGAAATATTTGAAGAGCCCACGCAGATAGCCTTCATTAATTCAAATCAGATAATGGATACGGGCTTAGGTAAATGGTGCAAAAAAGTATTATGCTCGTAGTAAAAGTACTTTTAGATAGAATGGCTTTTTTGAATTGTGATCTCACCAGACGCTAGGCTTGGATAAATTCCATAGCTTGAACCAACCACGAGGAGAGAAGCGTTTCATAACGTGGGCGAAAAATCTATTCATTTCCACGAATACTGTTCTTGCAAATGCAGCATCCAGCTGATTTGTCAACCTTAAATAATGTAAACACCAAACATTGGATGCTAAATCAAATAACCGATCGGCTGTTCCCTTTCCTGACTTCCCGAGAAGCTCGGACATTGAAACGGGAACCTTTGGGAAAATAGGTCCCATCACATCACCTAGGAGTCAAAGGAAAAATATGTACCCCATAAATCAGCATGTGGATGGATAGAAATACACCTGTCATTGTGTGTCATATTTATGTAGGGGTGCTGTATGATTGATGTACAAATTACCAGAAAGGGTTACATGACCAGCTGTGCTTCCATATACATATTTTCGCCTTTGATCGTAAGGTATTATTGGAGATTCTTCCGTAAAGATGTCAATAAACTTCAGCACCACGGCCCGATTCTTTAAATCCAATAGCATTGATGTGTGTTTCCCTATTTGAACTCCGTCAGCCTTTGAACATTTATGCCAACATAATTATGTATACTACACATTGCTGATTTCCCCTTGTCTAATAAATTACTAGTAGTCGAGTCAACCTTGAGTTAGTGTTTATGATATACCTAGATACTAGAGAGTACATGAAATGCATAAATAACAGTGAAGGGGTACAGGTGTAGCTACATATATAAGCTTACCAATACTTCCACTTCGATTTCTTCCGTATCCTCTCGTATCTGAGTTGAGGCGGAGAGGGTAATAGTAACGCTACCTTGGTCAATTAATGGTTTGATTGGCATTCGGACTTCTAGCTCACTGTTGGCTGGAATCTGTAACAAAATCAGTTTGGGGAGTTAAGCCGGTGCCGGTACACATCATAAATCCAGGTATTCAACAGTCATAGTTGCAAAATTATGTCACGATGCAATCAAATGAGCATAATTTGTTCCATTTCAATTTAAAGTTTCAAATTACGGAATCTTTACCCAAACAAAGTGATGATGATCACCAGAGGAGTACATAGGAGCTCCATCTGAAAAGTCACCTGAACCATCTTTTCCCACATGAACAAAGGCAAAATCGTCCGATCCTTTCAACATGACAATAACGAATATATCTTTGGGTGTTTTATTGTACAGCATAGCAATAATTCCAAACTGTTCCCCTCGTTTAACTGCCGATGGAGCGTCAACAGTCATCATGAAAGGTCTATTGGTTTCATACTAGAAAGCATACATCACTTGTTGTTATTGGATTGTAGTTAAAATTGTAATAATTCTAATTTGGTAGGACATAAATGGTAGCTCTGGGAATTTAACTTCATACGCTGAATAAATGTACTAACTAGTTACATTATTACAATATTAGTAGCAATTACTCTCTGCTTATTATATTCTTACGACAATATCAGATTCCAGAAGAGCAAAGCCATTTTTCTTGCTGATCGCAAATCCATTAAAATGCCACGTGTCTGTGAGCTTAGGAACAGGTAATGTTAAGATGTAGTCTCCTCCATGAGCAATATTCTGTCTAACCCATGCCCAGTCTCCATCGCTGGGGTCGTAAAAATCCTTCAGATGATGGAAGAGCTTATTTATACATTGCACGGAAATTGTAGCAAAAATGTATGTCATGTAATTTCAATTTACAAATTGCTCTAAAATTACTCTTACAATGAAACGATTAATCCTATCGACACGGAACGCTATCAAATCATCATCGGATGCCTGTTGGCCTAAAAAGTTAGTATCATGTGAAATCCTGTACACAAAGGTTTGGATTAAACACAAGCGTTTTAATCTTTCATGTTAAATTCTTACAGCTGAATTCATCTGTTCCGTCTGAACACTGGGGGAACCCATCACATCGTTCATGAATAGAATAACATCCTTGTGTAATACATGGTAGCTTCTCATCCTCACAGCCTGGAACGTATAGTTCATAAAATCAATTTGTGATCTCAACTCTTTTGAACTGGTAGTATTTCAAGGTTTGAATAATAACAAGAGATATTTTGTGAACTGATACAATTAATTATGCATGTACTGGGTAAGTTTACCAATGTCTTGAGATCCATGCACGATACTGTCAGTGAATGTTAATAAGTTGGAAAAGAGAAATGTCTTAGCCGAATTAATTCCATAGTTCATGGACGGTAAGTACATTGACTGATCCGGCTTTTCCCCATTCCTGTTCCTCCAAGTCACAGCATGAATGAGTCTACGGAACATATGAATCTTACGTTACCCCACTTCTGTATTAGCACATGGGTCCTACCTACTACGTGTACATTGTAAACATTCTCCGTCGCTTGGTTTTCCATAAATTACATAACGAATAGTTACTTGTGATTAGGCTCGAGTAAGTAGAGTTTAGCAAAGGTGCCAGCAATATCTAATTCATTCCCAGCTTGCATGAATTGGCGAACGCTACGTTGAGCAGACATTCCGAAATAAGCTCCTAAGAAATTAAATTCGATGCGTGAAGTTAAGTGTGGAAATTAGAAATTAATGTGCCTACTATCAATTGAATATTGTACTGACTGTTCTACAATACGTAACAATTTTAAAAAATGAATAAATATATAAATTCTAACCTGGATCGCCAACCATTTGTACTTCTAGAGTATCTTTAGACCTGTCTTTATTTTGATTGAGATTTAAATTGATTGAATGCCTTGAAATGACATCGACTGGAATGAAAACACTGTCAGAGATAATTTCCTCCTTGGGCGTAATATGATACACTATGATCTGAAAACCAGGTGCCATCTCAGACGAGACCGGGATGGCAAACGACTTTGGCAAACTCCATTGATCCGCTAATATCTCCGTACCACTTTGTAGAATTAATCCTTTCGCCATTACCTAAAATATTGTTGACATAATTCTGAATGGATTGTCATTAAAAATTAGAAAAGATTCAACAAATCATAAAGTCCATAAATAATTCATTTTTCGAGTTACTAATAATTTCAATTAATTGCAAGTTTCACTAAAACTTAAGTGCGAAACATTTAGTGAAAAACGGTTTTGCAGCAACGATTTAAATTAACATTTTAAATTAATCTAGGTAACTACATGAGCTGTTTGTCCTAATCGCGTTTTGAGCTTCAGCATTTCTACTGCTACATCTAATATTAATTGCTGATAGAATAGTTAGTTAATAATTCAATGTGGGCTAAAAAGGAAAGCAAAAATACATAAATCTTCACATTGGAATTACAAGCAATAATAGAAATCCTCAATTTACTCGCACGCCCATCATCAATCAATCATTTCCACCGGAGTACCCGTACTGGTACCTGATACTGATTGAAATTAAAACGGAATAATAATGCGGTTCAATAGACTTACATTGCGCCAAATATCGTGGCAATGAAGACCTGATTTTTAGCACTTTCTACAGCATCCAATTCACGAATTAATCGTTGCATTTACATACGTGCAATATTTGACGTAGCATGCATGTACCCACGTATTAATGCTGCTGCTTACCAAATAGTAAAACTGTTTCATGTTGTAAGTTGCGGAGACACGTAACGTCACATATTCCCCCACTGCAACTTTCGAGCTTGTAGTCCAAATGCTTAAGAACTTGTTGGCTGGCGATACGTAGGCATTAGCTGTCATTTGTGTTTCAACTTGAAATCCCTTTTCATCCACAAATTCCGCACGCAAAATCAGACGTGCTGCTCTTTTAGGTGGAGTTATTCGGATTTGTAAAATTCCATTTTCCCAATAATTTTTAAATCTAAATGTCACAATTTTCAAAACAAAATTGTATGCAACCTCGAATTAAATCTTTAATTGCTTAAAACTAACGTTTTACATCATTCATCAAATTCAGTTCAATGAAAAATTCAGGCATAAGTGATCAAGAAAATGGTAGATACAATTAATTCTTTACCTACTGCCTTCTAAATATTGATTGTTCTGACTTAAATAACTGTCAAAAACTAAGGAATCGATTTCATTCCCTTCTTGATTTCCTGGCAAAATTTCGATTGTAGGTAAGGGAATGGATTCCCCAGTGTATAAGACAGCTGTCGGTGTAACTCTCAGTGATGAACTTCGAAGCTTGTCTGACTCGATTTTTTCCAAATCACTAAACATAACTGTGAGCTATATAAGAAGTTTAATATAATTTAAGATCAATATTTAATTCTGGGCAAAATTCCTGTTACTCTACTTACATAAGTTATGAACTGTAATCCGGGTTTAAAAACTGGTGGGGCAGGATTGATAAATTTTAACTTATATGTTTCTTCTACGATTCGGGTCTCAGCAAAACCTTAAAAGAGTCAACAGCTAATTAAGAATGTAAGCGGGGCTACAATGTTTAATAAGTCAAAATAAGAATGTTTTTTAGTTGCAGTAACGTCATTCATTTATTCTTGTTGCTACCTAGACGAGTTTCTCCAAGGAAGTATTCTATGATATCAGCTTCTACACGGATGCCCAAGTTCTTAACGGACGTTCCAATCACATCATGCACAGCAGAAATTTCCCAACTCACTTCTTCTTCTCCCGTCTACATGTTACAGTATTTACATTCAAGAAAATCATTACACTTTGATACTGACACCAAACAATGCATCTAGCTTTGCTAATTTTAGAAGACCATTTTGTTCCTATCCGCCTTATTTTCCTAGCCAGTGTTAGTGTTACTATCAATTTGTATTAACAAGACAAAATGGATTGTATCAATATATAAATATGTAACACTATAACAATTTACCACATGAAGTTCGACTTCGTCAATGAACGTGTACACTTTCTTTGGAGCGCTGTAGTCAAAAGAGTACAAACGAACGGTGGCATTTCCTTTGACCGTTTTTTCAGTCCCAAAGAATCCAGATACAGCCGCTGTTATAGTTTCTTCCGACGCCAGCATAAATGGTGGTAGGGTCACATAAACCTTTTCATTTTTTAATGCAGAAATACAAGAAATATTTAGGATTGGACAGCACGAAATAATAAGCAGATAATGAGGAAGCGGGTGTGAAAACGTATATTGTACATAGGTAGGTATATGTATGTGTGATATTGTTGACTCTATGCTTCTGTATTCCACTGCAGTTAGTTGCTTGTTTACATTTCTCCTCTTTTCAATATTTACTATTTGCCTTGATTTATTGATAGTTGAGACTTTGCAAGAACACAAAATTTTGGTAATGGAGTGGACCTTAATTTCCTTGAGCAGGAATACAAAAAAATCACTGGGCTCTGAAGTAAAGTAAAAGTTCGTTGAATAATGATTTAGAAACTTGTACCTTCCACTATTTCTACAGGTTTCAACAATTACTTCGCAATTTCTGAAGGCATGTGTTAAAGGTACCAACAGAATCAATACACTCTGACAGTATCAAGCTATTGGTGGTATCTATGTATTTTTTTAGTTTTTTTTATCTCCTCAAAGTATATGTTTAGATTTTTATGTATTCGAATTAATTACTATTGTCAATTTGAAATAAAGTTTTCTTTGCTGATTTTTTCATTACCTCAAACTGTGGCGTAAAATATTTTTCGACTTGAATTGCTTTTTCTTCTATTTGTGTATCAGCATGAACTTGAATTTTCCATTTGCCCAAATTTGAGTATTCGGGCAATTCGTACATGAGATCGATCACACCTACAATTAACCAATGGGCTAGAGTTAATAAGCAGTAAGCTTGATTAACCATTAAATTACACTTGTGTAAACTGAGACTGTACTGTATGTACCACGAAAAAATACCTTGGTTTGATGCTACTGACGGCCATCTTCTCATTACATAACCTCTTGCATCCTCAACATTAAAAGAAAATCATTAATTTTGCTTTCATTTCTAGGACATAATTATCATTCACATATGAGCTTAAATCCCATTTAAATTCATGAATGTATAAAATTACCACAATGTAAATATCGACCGAATCTTCGAAAGGATGCAAGTCCCTTTTAAGTAGTATAACTCGAAATAAAACTGCAATTTTGCACAAGTAAGTCATAGTTAATATTTAGTGGTTTTAGACTGATTGTTATTAAACCTGGGTATAATTAATAAAAATTAGGTCATATGAATACCTACCCTTCTGTCCCCCACTGAAGACATATCTATTGGTCTGAATTAAAATAGAGAGAAAACGCTCAGAGTAAGTCAAATTGGATTCGTGAACAAATATAGAGCCTCCGTGAGTATTAGGATAATTTCCTTCAACTCTGACTTTGTAAGCTCCCGATGTTAGTTGACGAGGAACCTGGAAGGAAGCCCAATTGTAAAATAATCACTAGTAACATAAGCAACTCTTACACATAAAATTTTTGATTTTTACTCATCAAGATTTTACGCGGTAAAACAGCTTATTTAACAAACACAATTTTCTGTAATTAAATCGTGAACATTGTTCTATTGCTACAAAACACGGATGACACACACGGGAGAATGATTGATGCATGCCTGTCTGCCTGGAGTGATTACGGAGCAATTATGGACTTGTTTTGATGAAAAAGCGTCAAATTTTAATAACAAGCGTTCATAATACTTTGAATCCGCTGTGTAAATAGAAAATACTCAGCAGATTTTTATCCAAATCATTCATTCATTTATATTCTCCGAGGAGCAATGTCATGCCATTGTATTTTACACGCACACATAGTTGAGGGGAGAGCTTAGCTGACCGTATGGATGAATTAAATTATCAGAGAGACTTCTCTCTGAATGAGCACATGCAACGCACTGCAATGCAAAAAACGTTTAAATACGCGTAGAAAGTACCTGCAAGACAATGCAAACGCATGTTCAACTTATGAATAAAATGTGAAAAAAAGGAAGCACGATAGCCATGCAATCATTCAGTTATCTGTAGAACTGGAAACCGAGGTTAAGCCACAGGCCACAATAATTATGAAGTTAATCTTTTTCTGAAAGCATAATGATTCAAAAAAGTAAAGAGTCCAAACTTCAGACCTCCATCCAGAGTACACATCTCGTCATTCAAGAACCAAAATATGTTAACTGCAGTAGGCCCCTAAAACAGAATGGTAATGCTATTGCTACACGCTAAAAACATTCACTATGCTCAGGACGGGGTCTACTGCATTTAACATATTTTTGTTCTTCAACGCCGATATATCCAGTTAAATATTAACATTGTAAATTTAGCTATCAGTATTGTAAAAATCATTAATGCACTGTCATCGTATGGACGGGGTTCGAAATAATTAAATAGGTAGGTATGTACTTAGGTGTAAAGAATATCTGCCATGTAGCAAGTATCATACCAACCTGTATAAACATCAAGTACGTACCTAACCTATATCATTATTTCGATGTACTCATTGTATGTATATGCTGATCGTGATAACATTATATGCCGAATAAAGGGAAAGTACTATTTGACAGAAAAGTCTACTTACCAGGAGACTAAAGGAATTAGAATCGAATACATCCATGGAACTGGACGTCCCTTGTAAATCGACCCCATCCTTTGACAGCGACACGGATACTTGAATCGGTGAAACTTTTGCTCGTCCTATTGTTACAACTGCAGTGTAAACAGAAGCTGGCAGAATAAGGGAAGGGGCTAGCACCACATAATTTCTATGAAAAAATTATTACCATTAGATACCTTCACAACAACAATCACACACACATTTGCCATTAATTCGTTTTGACAGCTGAAGTCTTTGAAAGGCACACATCGAATTCAGGCACTTAGGTACACAAATCATTTTAAATTAAATTATTAGCTGCCTTTAGTATTTTTTACTGCTTCTTCAAGGCTCAAAACATTTAAGAACTCCAAAATCAAAGACAAAATTATAACATAATATTCACAATTTTTCCGCTATCCACTCCACACACTACTACTTAAAATTATCACACAAATCAAACTTACACTAAAGATATATTACGGAACGTAAGGTCCGGGACTCTGTTGGGTAGAAAACTTTGGTTTCGTATTTGAAATAAAGATGGGTTAAATTGAGCGTGCACTAGACTAAAATGATTTCGCAGCACACTTAGAAATAAAAACAGAAGTAAGTTATTTGACATAGATTGGAGTAATAATATTCCGTAAATTTTTATTTGCTTCATCTTGACAAATCACATTTATTACAATGCCATTCACTTTATTTGATCTCCTCATGTAATTATTTATATTTAATTAACATTCCAATTTGTAATTTCATGTATGTAGATTATATGTATATATATCGTCTTCACGACAACTTGACTATGGAAGCGAAGAACTTTTTTAGGCCTCAGACGGCCTCAGATTTATGAACTAGAGATGATCGCACATAATTATAGGAACTAATTATGCGCTACAAATATTAAATTTTACTTTAATTATAAAGATGGGTAAATTTTATATTGGTATCACAAACGAAAAGTAAAATAAGAATATTCTGGCGAATGCCATTTGCGCTGTGTAAAATACTACATGTTTTTTCTATCCAAAGGTTTCGCTGTGGTGTTGAAAAACTAAATTGGTCAACTGAGGTGTCACCAAGATTTTGAAATTAACTGTTGTGGCTTCTGACGTTTACGGGGCTAACAGGTAAAAGGCAAGCTGTTCCGATTCTTGGTGTCAGAGAAATAGCCGAGGTTAAAATATGATGCGAACTTACAGGAAATTCATGAATTCATGTGAGATAAAAAATGTACAATAGTCTAATGAGAGAAGAGATATGATTCACATGAAGATACTAGAAAGGTTTGTCTTCTTCAACTGACTGACGACTGACTACCTTCTCGTTTACTTTTTCAGATGATGGTATCAGAATCAGAAGTACAAGTAGGTATCACATCACGTATGTGGAGCCGACTTATTAGAATTAGAGGTTGAGGTTGATGTTGGTTCGAGTTGGAATTGTTGTTGGATCGTTGGATAGCTTGCATTACAATCCGTTCCTACCTCCGTAGACCGTCGAGTCGCAATCGCAATCAAATGCATTGCGGTCTACCAGGAACATACGAATGAAACGAATGAATTGCAGTATTTCATTCATTGTTGAGAAGGATGGGATTCGAAATTACGCAATTGAATCACCCCCAGCCAACCCTGAATACATTTTTACCAGTACCGGCTTGCCTCTGCCAATTGAATGTCTTGCATAAAATAGACTGTTCAGTACTTTGCGAATGGTAATCATAATACTGATCTGTTGCAACCAAAGACAAAAGTCAAACTAATCGTTCTCCTTTATATCCAGGTTATATCCAGGTCCTTCATGCCATAAAAAGTACAACTCAATTCAATTATTGTTCACACTACAACTACACCAAAACTAGTACATGTACATACATATGTGCATCACCTATGGGCTTGTATTTTGGCAGCCGCAAACGTCAGCAAAACTACAGAGTTAACTGTGATTTCTGAAGAAGGTTCAATATTATACAGGTACTTTAACGAGCGTGAACTTGAGCTATGTAGCCAAGCGAAATTCAATTTGCTACTTAATGCTACTGGAATTTCATATGGGATTCCATAGAATAATATAATTTTTATTATTATGATTATTACATGTTTTACATTATAAATCACTAGAATACTAACACCAGTCTTGATGAGACTGAGGATTTTCATATATAAGAATATTATACAGCTTTTGGTCGGTACTTTAGCACAAAAACCCCTAATTAGATAAACGACGAGGCCCAAGTCGAAACTATAAACCACTTTCAACTTACATGCGTAATTACATGCCTTACTTCTTTTATTCGGCTTCAGGCTTCAGGCTGCCCTTAGATATAAACCTTTAGATAATCCGACACTGACTACGATTTTATATACTGGCTCACCGTTTGATTGTTGATTATGCAAAATAAATAGAAAAAATATGATTTAGGATAATAGCTACACTGTTTGATAAGCGACTACGACTAATGCATCAGGGTACTAATACTAATTATTAATTCAATGCTTTGATGTTGGCACTATGTATGACGTGTCACTGTGCACAGCAAAGCAATAATGGCAGTAGCATAACAATTATTTAAAATACAAACATCACTTTCGCCACTTCAAGGAAATTAGTGAGCATGCCGTATATAGCTGGTAAGGAGTGATTGCTGTAATTATCAGAATCGGATTCAGATTAAAGAGTACATACAAATTCACATTAATTTCTCTCCAGTAACCAAGTCTATGAATGAGCTCTATTTAGATACGTGTACTTACAGCTTAGGTAGTGGTACATATGTAATTCCACTTGGTTTTTGAATACGCTAAATTAATGAAAGGCATTTGGCAATGCCAATATTAAGTATAGTCATATTAATTATTCTATATGAAAGCAAGTCTGAGCGGTAAGAAAGCGTATGCAGTGTATGTAAAGAAAATATGTTAAGCATATAGTTTGTCATTCTTCTTCCAGTTTATGATTGGTGTTCAACTTACAAGGTAAATGTTGACGTAAAGTTTGCAATGCGACTTTATTTTCCAGTTTGCATATTGACTGAGCAAAAACTAAACTAAGATAATTATATTTAGACAATTCGTATTCGCCCAGTTGATACTAAGAGAAATAATTAATTATCTAACTAATTATAGATATACATGATTGTGTAATAAAAAGCAAAATTTAATATGAAATGCATCCTTTGAGTGATATCAAGTTCAATGATTTCATATATATGTATAGAAACAAACTGAATTGAAAATGATATGAAAGATATAACATGTTTAAAAATTCAAGCACATCGTTAGATTCAATTTCTTTGAATTCACAATAACCGCAATGAGAGACTTTCATAACGTTTCAACATTATTCTACCCAAAACGACGGAGAAGAATAAATTGAGAATTTTTAAGAATGTCATTGAATCACTAATCAGGTCATTACAGTCTAAACTGAAATTTTCCGGCTTTGGTAATGTACTTCACCCCTTTGAATGGTCGATATTTCTCTCCATACATGTCCAAGCGGCTGACTTTAATTCCTGAGACAGCCATCTGATTTATTGTAAAGTTAACCTGCGGGAAACAAAATAAAAA
The DNA here is from genome assembly GCA_036851915.1 of Ptenothrix huangshanensis. Lineage (NCBI taxonomy): Eukaryota > Metazoa > Arthropoda > Collembola > Symphypleona > Dicyrtomidae > Ptenothrix > Ptenothrix huangshanensis. Next base: position 25,606 of record JAAXYX010000381.1, read on the forward strand.
TACAACCATATTCTAGGTAGTTGAAATCATTGATAATTGTTTGCATGAAGTAGCGTAGGTATATAAATATAGACTCCATACATGTCCAATCCCTCAATCCATTATATTTCATACCCTGACTCAGTATATACATATATGTATACGAGTGTTACTTGTTGCTGGTAATACTCGACTAATTCATATACCAGGTACTTCAGTGCGTAATATGTATAGCTAGTTTAATTATTAGCCATCAATTATAATAAATTTACTTCCGACAAGGTATACCAATATAATCTACTAATTAATACAATGATGGAATAGAAAAACTTTTTTTACACCTAATGAGAATTTAATTAAACTTAATAATGGCAAATAATTAAAAAAATAAGTCAAAACAACTTCATCATTATCACCACTGATAATAGCCTGAAACGAAAATTATCACTGGAGAACAAAGTTCACAACACTGGAATTAAAACGCTGCTTTTCGAATACCGTGACGATCTAAAAGTTAGTTCTCTGTAGCGAAACGAAAAATAGGGCTTAAATGTTTATTGCTACATTGTTTGTACACTCAAAGTACATAACATACGAAAACATACTAGGGCCTTCGTCGTTGAAATATTTACAGATAAAGGATACTGCGACATGTAAGGAATAGGTATATACTTAATAATAAAAATAAAAATTGAAAACGCATCCCCTCACATTTGCCGTAGGATTTGATTCGATTTGTGGTGATCCCGCTTGCATGCTTACCTGAAAAATCAAATATTTAATTAATCAGACCAAGCGTATGAATTCCTATTTATCCAAGCAACTAACAGCGCAAAAAGTCAAATACAATATCTACACGTGTGGTTGTCACTACTTTAACCTTCAAAAATAGTTATTTATATATCTACCAAGTAAACCATTAATATTCCAGTTAAAACTGGCCAACGAATACAATCTGGTACAAAAAGCGCGCAATGTACAGGTAACTCCAAGAAGTGTGATCTTAGCAAAATTTTAAATTTGCTGCTTCTGAAACTAACCAAATGTAATTTCTCACGAAATTAAAAATATCTAAGATTTATTTTCAATTATAATTTAAATGTAACATCAAATGCAAAAGGCAAAAGGCTAAAAACCCATTTTTCTATTACCCATACTTTCAAAGTTACTGAAATAATAAAGGATCGAAAAATCAAAATTGTTCCACAACCTTATTTTGCAAGTAAATCTGTAGTAACAATAATATGATTTTCTCGAAGCAGATATATTTCGCTTAGTCTACAAAATTAAGACTGATCTAAAATAATTAAATAATAAAGTTACAAGAATCCAAACACCAAAGTTTGTTCATACCGAGCCTCTAATATTTGGCAATTTTGTAGGGTCGATTTTTCCAACTTCCCACAATAAGACTTTACTCACAGGATCGAAGGAATATTTACCCTGGGATGCTGTGAGGGTGCAATTTGCAACGGTTTTTGGCATAGGGATCTCCAAAGACACGTTTTCAACCTGTAGGTAAAATGTATTTAAAGCTAAATCCAACACGCCAATATATCAGCGCGACTTTAAAACTATGAATTTTATAGTTGGAATATCGTCAAAACATCTACATCTGCTTAGCTAAGTGTGTAAATGAAATTTGTAAATGCAAAAAATATTATGTTTACTAACTTGACGACCCATCGTTTGCTTAGGGCCGACGGTTATATCCAGTCGTCCCTCTCGGAATGAAATATAATGCTTTAAATAAATAGGGATAGCCACGATGCTTTGTGATCCAATGTGATACGAAATCAACCGAAAATTCCCATCGGGTGGAATAAATGACAGCACTTTTTCACTCTAAACGAGAGATAATTGCATAAGCATTTGTATAAATCCTGACACTGAAAGAAGTTGGTTCTTACACATTGAAACTCAACACATGAACTTACCTCCCATCGCTTAAAACGGATGCACGGATGAAAACTAACATCGTCTAAAATTCGAGGATTCACAAAGGTCATGGATAAGTCTGGCATCCCGCTTAATTTAATGCAGCAATCCACCTAGCAATAAGCAGTTATATTTAGCAATAATAACAGAGGTAATCCTCATATTGTCTACTCCAGCCAGCTCGAATTCAATACTTACGTAGCCCAATATTTCCGCAAAAACAGTTGAACCAGATTTGTCAATAATTGCATCAACTTCTTCTACCACGTCAAAATAAGCTTCATTGTTCGCATACTTAACTCCACTACGTCGCCACGGAATATTGGAGAGTTGTCCAGAAGGCAGGGTACAGCTGACACTAAATAAGATACAATTACAAATTTTTAGTACAATGAAGAAAAAAACGGATCAATTAATTGCTCAAAAAGTAATATCGACATACTTGGATTTTCCCGTTACAGTGTTCGCGATGGTTCGTAAAATATTAGGAGGTTTAATAAGTTCTTTCAAAATGTTAGATTCTGTCGCTAGAGGAAATCCGTTGTCAAGCATTTCATCCAACAACTACAAAAACACAGTCACAAAGCTCAAAGTTACTTGCTTGGTCAAAATTAGTGTTTCAATAGGATTTTAGATATACCCAGTACGAACTTTCTGCTAATAACCAACTATCTATCGATAAATAAAGAAACAAACTTACTTCGTAAATAATCACAAAATGTTCTTTGATGATTGATTCAGTACATTCACCAAAGTAATCTCCAAAAGTATCCACTACCCGGTGCAAAAATTCGATTACAAATAATGGTGCCACTGGTATCACAAAAACATTACAAAATCAATTTTCAATAAACATAGAATAGACAACAGAAGACTGCAAACCTCCACAAGCACAAACTTACCCTCAGTAGTGCAAACTGCAACGAAGTAAAGATTGCAACGGTATACAGTGATTAAATAATGATGAGGAGTAGCTATAACCGGTGGCATATCAATTGGCGAGCTTATTTTTTTTTGTTCTTCAAAAAAGTAGTCGCAAACGGAACGAGAAATCACGGATTTCCAGTGCTTCTCCATAAAAACATCCCTAAAAACCGACAAATCGAATTCATGCAAAACAGTGTTATCTGCTCGAAATCGTAGCTATGTTGGGGATGACAGGTAAATAACCAGGCTCATCAACGTACGAGAGGTCTTAACAAGAACAAAATTATGAAACTTAATTTCGAACACTTGTTAAATCACTCTTGGCCCAGAGGCAGATAATTTGAATGATCAGTAATTTAAATGCACAACTATCTTTACTTAAATACAAACAGTTAAACAAATAAAAATACTCCACCACAAACCATATTCTTATTTTCTTACCCTGACGGATTTATAATAAACAGACTGTGAATCATTTTGGGTTGAAGATTAACTTCAATATGTAACGACGATCTGAATGCAATAAACGATGAATCACTTCCACAGACGTAAACGATTTCAAATTTACTGATGACTGTACTAGCTTTGATAATTTTTAGTTGATTAAGTATCACAGAATTTCAAAAATGTTCATCGAGTTGAAAGTCACATTTCCCAATTATTGCTCAAAAATACTATCGATATTAATTACCCTTTTAATGATAAGAATGATGACTGGACGGCAACAATGAACAACCTAACAACACAATGATGAATGAACCTGTACCTAGTAACTTCTTTTGCCTAAATGCTAAAGTAATGATGAATGATATTGAATCTTCAATTTTAAAGTTCTCATTCACACCAAAAATAAATTTCAATAGTCACATCCTAGTCAGTAACAATTAAAAATTGACAATTAATATTCACACCGAATTTACTGTTAATTAACAACTAAGGAAATTTTAGCTGTAGTTTTGCGAATCGTGTGTCACGAATGGAAGAAGGGCATATCTACAAGACCAAAATGGCTTAAATAACTAAGGTTAAATCAAATTAAATCCAAATGCACAGCCAACTGAAATAAATAAAATTGTTGTCTGTAGGTCTGGAATTTTTACGGATATGGATACTGGTTGCTGGTATAAATACTTTGTTCAAAATATTAACCAATTAATATTCAATATTCCTATCCTGATCTAACTTCGTGACCCACTTGAGCCAGGAGACTTCTACAGTTCCAAGATAATTCCCAATTAATCCCAGAACACAAACTTGACCGACTGATGAGTGAAGACTAATTTTTCCATCTGTCCATCCTTAATAATTTATTCTTTGCTTTGAACATTGGACTACAAAACAAAAAGAACACTACACTACGATATCCACTTTCTTGACATCTGTCGGTAATCCATAGTGTACTCCATATGTACGTAAATGGGTTTTTTCGATTCAACTTGTTTCTCAAGATTTTTGAACAACCCACGCAATTGTCTCTTTCTCTAGCACTCCATTGAAAACCACGCAATGCATAGAGGAGATGCAAACAAGTTCCTATAATATTTCTTTCGAACGTTTTAGCTTTTAGCAGTTAAAGCTAAGAGCCGAAGCCTTTAAATGATAGTCGGGAATTCAAGAGACAAAGTATCAAATTTAAATCTGCTATTGGACCCTGACCCTACCCGGGAAATATATTGAGATTATTCTCATTTATTTACCTTCTTCAACCGGCATGGAATGAAAAAATAATGTGCCAGTACAATCTCATTCCTAATCCTAATATTATCACAACCCAAGTACACCAATTTTCATCAACCGCGTTCTAGTAAAATATGGTAAATTAGTAAACACAAAATTCCTCAAATAAATGCAACATCAGAATGTTGTAATTTGTTGCAAAAGTAGTATTTTAGCATTTGAGAGCAAGGTAACAAAAAGCATTGTATTGTTAATTGTTACCCTCATATTACCCAAATTCGATTGTTATCTATGTACCTTCCGTTCTCTAAATAATCTTTCCTGATGAAGCCGTCTGTTTGAGTCCGAAAGCCATCTATGAAAACCATGAAATATATTACTACTGATAAAAAGCCATGACAGGTAAATGAATCAGATCGATCAATCAAAAAATTAGCTTTGATTTCAATCTTTATTTAGTAATATGTAATTTGTTTCATCAGTGCTAGAACCAAAAACTTTAAAACTTAACACCTACTATTTCAAATAGCTTCTCAATAACTATAAATTACATACGAAGTTAATAGTTAAGAATTACCACTATAGTGACGAATAATTAATAACTACAAATAGTTAGGTTTATTGTTTACTTACATACCAAACGGAACTATTTTGCATGATTTACATTATATGAATAACTGACAATAATTTTTCCCAGTCTATAAAAGAAGCATACCGATGTATGTATAATTATTTACAATAATTCTTTTTGTAACACCAATAATTGTTTCATTATGTCCTGTAACACCATACACTACACTGTGAACAAATTATATCCCACTCTATAAATAAAGTGCTTGCTTATTATTTTTTGCTATAACCTATTAGTTTATTACAAGTAATAGTAATTAATGTTCGTTTTTATCTAATATAATATTAGTGGAAGTGGGAAGTGACTGTAGGGATTGTTATTTATTTATTTAATGTGATGTGTATTATGCTGACATTATTTTGAGTGTAAACGTGCTGGCGGTGCGTTAGTTTCAGATTTTAAGTAGTTTTGATGATGCAGAAGTTGTTGAATTTTAGGGTTCTTTTTCATTTAGGTATGTGTATCATACCATAAAGTTTTCTCCAGGTAGGAACTACTTTTAGGCCTAATTATAATTAATGATAAACAAATGTAATGAAAACGATAGTAATAATATAACATTGTATTGTAGCTACAGACTGATGGACACATGCTAATTCATGGCAAGTGAAATCCATAGCCTAATTGCCCATTACTGCCACAAATAAATGTGGAATAACAATAATTAAAGCAAAAATTTCCCCCACTGAATAACTTATACCATAGAATCAATTACATATTTAATACATTCAAAAATTGTTGCTTTTGTACTACATTTCTTGTACCAAAATGACCCCACAGTTTTAGTGCAGCTTTAGTAACTAGTCAGACGTAAATCTATTATAAATAATCTAATTTATAAATTACTCAGAGATAAAACCCAGTCGCCGTAAACTCCTTGTACTTGGAAATATGTAAGAATTACTACAGTGATGTAACTTTTTTTAACGAATTGCCGCAGTAATTTTAATACTTTCTGCAAACATTTAAAATTAATTCGCGTATAGAGAGACTGGGTATCAGTACCTCAGTACAATCCAATCTTTCGAAGTTCTTCTGAGTGCCTACCAATATTCAAATTTTTACGTATTTCCGTATCCATACAAAACAATCTTATTTTAAAGCAACTGCAAAAAAACTATCTACCTACTATGGAATTTCGCATTATCTGTTGTGGAATCTCAACTAGTGCCACAGTTACTGTTAGATTTAAAATAGGTAGCAAAGAAGAACACATACAGTCCCTCTCAGAATTATGTAAAAAGTCAGGTTTGGAATCAAGTCAGTCAATTTCACTCGGCCATCGTTATGTGTTGCATTGTTTCAACTCCTCCGCAGGTTATTTTTAAGTTACTTTGATCTCTCATAGTTACTTCTCTTTTAGATATGTCCAACACAAAGCTCAAACCTTCTTAATTATATGCAAATAACAAAAATGATACATCGCTTATTAAACGCTTTCGAAATAATAAATTCGGACAGATTGCGTGAAAAAACAGGGTTATTTATCAATATGTTATCAATTATCTCAAAATAATTATTACAGCTCGGGTAAAACAAACTTGTTTTAAATAATAACATCCTTGTCCGTACAGCAGTAAATTATTCCTCAGTCGATTGACCCTAAGGCAATATAATGATCAAACGACCGTCAGTCGAATTTAGTACCTACTCTAGGTTCGTCCCTGGAATTGATTCAGTTTTGAATCCTCCTAATAAATTTCATAGTACATGAAGTGAGCTTCGGCTACAAACAGAAAATTACTGCATAACTGGTGGCAAGTAGAAACTCTTAAATTGTAATACAATCACTGTTGGAGTTAACTTAACAGCAAACAGGTACATATTTCGTACAAATTAAATTGCATATATTTTGGATAAATTAAAGTGCAGGATTAGATTATTCAGCTTATTATTTATGATGATTATTGCAGATATAGCACCTTTCGAACTAAGCAGATACTAGCACAAACCAAGACGATTATGCGGTTAAGACTGGAGAAAGTTTACGTGGTGGATCTTCCATTTATACACGATTAATGTAATGTATACAACATGATTTACGATTTTGGTGACTCGACTGACTAACTAAAAACCGGAAGACCGCAACAGAAGTAAACGATTTTAATGACTCTTGCTACCGCCTCCTTGTCTTTTTAACTACCACTAAGTTAATCCCTGTGTAACCAATGCCCTATATTACCTATCATCGCACCAATACATATTATTTATACGCATAAATAACAATAAGTACGTAGTTAAGCAATACATACCGTCGTCCAAGGTGCAAAAGAAGCCATACGAATCATTTTTGACAACACGTTAAATAAGCCATACGCAAGAGAAAATTGAAAAGCATGTGGCATGTTTGCCTTGTAGTCCAAGCAAATGAGTCCAGTCTGCAGCAAAGGAAGCCTGCTAGTAAAAAATGCACTTGGTTTCTTTTGCACCTTCCTTGATGATATGAAAACCAATTATTATGACAACAGTTACTAGAATTTCGTAACTACTACAATTACTTTCCTACACGATTCTACAGAATTTGTCACTTAATTAGTAATCAAATGCAGTCCAACACATGTAGCGGCAGTATGACTATGATACAATTATGCAATTTTAGGGACATGGATCACTCCAAATTAAGCATTCAATTACCTTGATGTAATGGCGTCAAGTAATAATTAGTTGGGCCGGGGCGTAATATCTTAACAACTACTTTTAGTACTTATAAATACAAAATCTACGACTAGCTTTACTCTAAGCACTAGGTACTAATTAAACACCAAGAAGTTGATAATATTAACATCGTACAGAAAAATTCTTTGGAGTCGTAAATATTTCAAACCAAAATAAGAGAAGCGTATGTACAGTATTAGCAGTATAGCAGTGATTTTAACTCCTACGTTTGTGGAAGTGTAATTGTGTGCACACCTATGATCTTTGATCCCATGTTGATAAAACCAAAAGTAATTTGAGTTGACGACGGGCGAAACTTTGTTTTAATCCCCTCTATTGATTATCACCGACGGAAAGTACAAAAACTAGCTCTGATGCAGAAAAAAGATGATTGCGAACTAAAATAGTAGCTAAGTATAGAAACGCTAACAAATTAGTAGACAGTTGACAGAAACATTAACAGACATTTTATATATATATACAAAATGGGAAAATATTGTCCACATAATTAAATTCTATAGTCACGAACAACTATATGAAGCGAAAGTTGCACTGAATCTCAACAAAAATTTTAATAAGATACTGAGAGAGTCAAAAAGGATACAGCATTATACACCCAACGAAATTTTCTCAGCTGACCTCATAGCTAAAATATCCTAAAGCCGAGATTTCCTCAACCCATCACGTGCAGCAAAAATTTGACACCTTTTAGTGACAGCAGTTGAAAGTGAGATCCGTCGGGTGCATTGCTAATAACTTTAACTAATAAACTCTTCGTAAGAAGCAAAACCAGTGAAAACCAAAAAGCATAAAAAGATAGTTACAATAAGAAATTAATAACTTTCGTAGAAGAGGAATATGTTAACCGTCCAACTATAATCCCGTCACGAAAACAATCCAAACCATGAACTCAACCCTTCCCGTTGTCGATACTTATTACAGTATTATAACTCTCATACTTAACAATGGTTTTTCATCTATTTTCTTTTATTCCCTTTCCTTCTTCGATGATTCAGATTAAATACTTGCGTAACTTCGCAATCGATCTGCATTACTTCTTCTTTGCCCCCTAGTGTATCTGAAAACGTTTATAAAAATTTCGAACTAATATATACATACTTTTTTTATCCAGGTTGCTATACAAAGATGGATTTTTCAAACAAGGGCACATATAAATATAACTTTGAATCTATAGATGTATACTAATAATAGAAACATAACTGACCGTTTTTCCATGGCATTAAAAATGACATTTTTGGTCTAGAAGTTGCATTCAGCGATTTGGCAGACAAAAGTAGTTGACTTTCAACGGCCAGCGAAACTACGTAGAAAGTGTCAGAGCGACGTTGAAGTTGGTCCAAAACTCTGGAAAATCGGCGCATTTTCTCATCGTAAACGGTCAAGCCCTACGTAATTAAAAAGATACAGACCACTCAATACACCTATATTTTCAGATATGTCCGACTACTCCTCCATATAATTTTTTAATAATCAAGAAATGTACCGCTCCAGTTGTTGAAGAATGTCATAGATGTTTCAATAGATTCAATAGTGCACTAGTTGCAAAAAGAGGTTTTTCCGACATATTATTATTACTTTTTCGTCCAACATCTTTTGACACGACAAATTTCAAAACTATGGAGTTCGAAAGGTGGAAAAATTGCCATAAAAAACTAAGCTCTTGCTATTTCTTTCCGTTCCGGCAACGATTAGGCGTTTTAAGTATATTGACCTACCTAAGCAAAACCAGCTATTAATTTCGTTAGCGTACAGACGATTTTTTGAAAAAATTCTATTACAATCTCACTTAAATACTCAATCTTGCGAACCTGCGTACCTTCGCTAAAGATGCCAAACAATAACAACAAAAACGTGTAATTAAGTCCTCAGTCTAAAGGGAAAAGCTAATTTATTTTTAACGTCATTATAACATATATCATTCTAATGACAAAAATGTTAATCCACGCAATCTTGAGTTCATTCCTCGAGGACAGCTACTCCTAGAATGTCTGTGCATGGTTGTTTAACAATTCGTCATCAACTTTTGCACTGATTACTTCGAGACTATATCAACGCAAATGAATTTTCAAAGAATGTACGACTCATATGTGAAAAGAATAGACAACCAGTGGTAAACGATTGCACAAAGAAAGAGAATACTGAAACGGATGCTCATATATTTAAAAACCAGAGGAAACATAACTACACTACGCAGAGCACTATGACACTAAATATAATGATGTAAAATAATATTAACATAAACAACTTACTTATTCTTAATTTGTTTTAGTTTAGTACTTACTTTATTATCGTTTGAGTTAACATCAATTAGGGAGTACACGATAGGTTTCGCTGGGACCTTCTTCCTTGGTTTGTTACTGAAAATGCCTTTCAGGTCATTTTGAACTCTGAAAAACAAAAATAATACAATAGATGTACTTTACATATATTATTCGATTTGATCTTAAATAAACTTGTACCGAACGTAAGTACCTACATTATTGGCTTCAATGCTTTGATAATTTTCCTCTATAGCAAACAGACATGTCTGTGTAGTCTTTGCCCAACAGGGGAACTAGCAGAATGAAACGTAAAATTGCTAGTAGCTATGCGACAACATCACTACACCAGTGTGTGCAATCAATGAAAACAAATACTCACCTAATGACTTCTGTCTGATTAAAGAGGGTCGGACACCTACTGGTAGGTACGTTCGTAAGAGTTATATTGTCAAACGCATCGGGTTTTTCGATTTTAGTAAATACTATTTCTTGCGTAACATTTTCGGTTGTTTCGTTTTTTCTACTATTCCACGTAACATCGTTGGTTCCGTCATCGTTCCAAAGTATAGACCTTCTAGATCGAATTGCATGCTTTCCATTTCCAGGCGAGTCGAAAATAGGTAAGTTAGGAACATCAACATCGTGCGTAAGAGCAATCGGCCGGGACTGGACAGAAGCACCGCTTCCACGAACTGTTGAGTTTGTTGGAGACAATAATGCAGGTTTTTGAAAAGAGACGAACATAAAGCAGCACAATCCTAAAAGAGCCACCTTTGCCGTCACTGATGGTAGATTTTTAGTTTTTCCAGTTGAAGTTAACATAGTCGCTAAATTCTTAGCAGATCCAATAGCATTACTACTGACAAACTGTCCCAAGCGAGTTTTCAAGACGCAGTTCTCATGCTTTAATTTTGCGTTCTCGATTTCTAATTCTTTGCATCGGCTTTCAAGGCCTGTCAAATATTCCTTTTTCTTTTTTCTAGACAGGGAAGCAGACTCACGGTTCCGTATCATTCTTATATGCCGCTTTAGGGCTTGAATATCGGGAGAATCATGGGAAGCCGATCGACCTCTTGTGGATTTTAATGCTGGTAAAATTTTAGGGAATTTTGTATTGGTTCCATTGGGCAACATCGGATTTATATTTGATTCATTTTCTATATTTACTTGCTGCTTCAAAGCATCTAAACTTGGTGGAGTAAGTGGAGGTGAATCAACAGAATTAAAGGGATCAAAACCGCTGGCATCTGACATTTCCGAACTAGGACTATGACTGTATTCTTGTTTAATAACTGTGCTTGGTGCTTCATCATCGTCACCCAACAAATGAAAATCATAGTTCAGATCGTGCAGAATGTCGAAATCCAACTAAACAAAAGCACAACAAATTCACAGAATATTAGTTTTAAACGTCGAATCAGCTGTCAAATAAAACGTAAGTTCGCTTAATCATATTGTAATACTAAATATATCAAAAATTAGCGTCCCAAAACATAAACAAGCAACTGTTAGAACCAGACGTACAAAAAACTACATGGGAAGTAGCTTCCTCAAAACAGACAAATCCTTGCACGAATATTAACTAAATCACTAAATTGTAACAAAGAAATGTCTTACATCTGCAATATCTGATGGGCAATATAATTCCGAGAGAGTGTCCTTTGTGATATCCATTTTATCCTGTAAACCCACAAATGGACAATTATAATAGTATAAACTTTACACAGAATGTAGCAGAAGTAATGACACCAGTTGAACTGAATGTGAAAGTTAAAACAATTTCACAATTTCATGGCGGCATTCTTACGACTAAAACGTGAAATATCTATAGCATAAACAAATTGTACCTGCTAGCCGTGCAAGCACCGATGACATGTCGTATGCAAATACTACCTGCGTTTTTGTCATCAACTTTTAAATGTCAAACAAGGTCAATAATGGGACCAATGACTACAAATTAATGTTATTATTATTTATGAAATGTAAAAAAGGTAAATAGTTCCCTATCTACACTAGAACCCAAAGCTGAATTCAACTCATCTCAATTAGGACATTTGACATTAGAAGCACTGAAAATATAAATAACATAAAGTACTTATATAAGTGCTCGACAATTAACAGATGCATGACAATAGATACATACCTAATTATAAAAAATGAAAAATACAAACATAACAGAAGGCTAAATTATTTGAAAACATGAGCTATTACTGTTCACAACAATTATATACTACTAATAAATTAAAAAAGTGATACCGTGAATACAATAGAACGATCTCAAACTCCAAAGAGAAATATGTTGGTATGTTAATTAAATTACCAAATTATGGTCGTCCACCGGGATTATGACTGACTTGATGTTTAAACTCTGGTTCTGATGTCTGAGCTTTCACTGCAAACTATCAACGAAGTTAGGAATAATTAGGAGTCCTATTAGGCCGTTCCGATGATTAGTTGACGGTGATATTGGCCAACAAATTTTTGTCACCGCAAACGGAAAGACCCGTTCTTCACAGCCAAATCACTAAATTATTATTGAAAATTAAATCTCCTTTAACATTCACTATTTGTTTTGTGCATTCAACATTCAAATATTAGCTCTGTTCACTGACAACTGATATGCCCGTCAATAATAATGAATAATAAAGGTATGGCAGTAGACCATTGAATGTATTGAAAGTGAATTGAAATTTTCCACTCACGAGATTTACGATTACGACTTAAGTACATCTGTTCGACACTAATTGTCAAAAATTTTCCTTGTGTATTGTTAACTAACAATATGAAACCACGAGTCAATGTCTAGAATGTCTACCATTGGTAGTGCCATCAAAAACGAAACTAATTATGAACATGCAAACCTGCAAATATCAAAAAATTCTTGACAGATGTAAACTCCTCCTTCACTGTGTTTAATATTCAACACTTGGTTCTAACAATCGCTTGATCGCTTCCCCTTCTCCAGTCACCCATCGTAATAAAAATTAGGTTTGGTGTGATTAGCAATGCTTGGAGATGCTCCTACCACTACCACGACGGTTGGCTTGACGGTGACGGTACTTGTCAGTGCCACCAATTCGGCTTTTGCAGCTGCTTTTAATTACTCTAAAGCAATGCGTGCCAACCATCAACCATCATCATCACATCACCGCACTATAGTCACTACTGTCACTAATTAATTAAACCAGGATTATCCTCTAATTGTAATTAAAAACTAGTCTCGGTGACTGAATGATGAATGGTCCTTGTATGTACCTGATACACGTTGTATTACTTCCATGCGCCGCAAACTGCTTCATGCTCTCTTCACAGTGTTACATGAGTTCCACCTACAGCATATCCAGTTCCCAAAAGCTTCTTTCGATAAGGCTCCTTTGCACAGAGTTCTATCTTCACCAGTAGCGTAAATAGGCGTAGGCCACGTAGTCCTACAATAGATTTTTAAAAATACACTGTCTTTTGTAGACGCAGTTTTTTAAATACACTGAAAAGGCGCAATGTTTTTAATAAAATGCACTAGATAAGGTTCATTTTTTAGCCTTTACACGGGATGAGATCGAGTTTTTTGCAGGCCAACATGAAAAAATCCTACGGGCGCTACTGATCTTCACTTCAAGTTCAATGTTGACGTCCGACTGTCCTTGACTTTAACTTGATGGAATAATCAGTACGGTCACTATCAGTTTCATGAAGTCTGTGTCTCCCGGCGTAATATCAACATTACTTGGCTTCTTTACCAAGTAACCTTTTTTTACTTGAAGTTATTATTGATGTTCACCTAAATAAGTGATGAATTACAAAACTTGAGGTGGGGCAGATGAGGGTAATTGTGAACACTCCAAAATACAATTAGTAAGAGTTAATAAAAACTACCGCAATGACTTTTACAATTATGAGCGGCAGTCATTTGTAATTATAAAATACACTGTGATGATTTTTATTAACTATTATTAATTGTATTTTGAAGTGTTCACAATTACCCACATCTACCCTACCAGAAGGGGTGAGAACTGCTTCACAAAGGTTAAGGTATAGAAGTGTATCAAGAATTACCTGAACGTAATAAAATAAATATTGACTTCTGAATGGATGGACTCTAGCAGTAAAATGTCTGAATTCTTAAGCTATTTGATATAATGTATATACGTATTATTATATCTTCCTGGACGAAGCCAAGACAGTCCTCTGTGCCTGTGATGTGAAGACATTTTTGCACATAGCGTGAAACCCTTGCCCATGTACCGGGTAAATGTCTTCATGTGGAGATTTCTTACGGGAAACTACACAATGTAATTCGGTCAAACATTCAATCATCGCAAAATAGCTTAACCTATAGCCTGTTCAAAGGTGGGAAATTCTTGTAGAAGCATTGCACTGCTGAGTAATGATGAAAATGGATCTACAAAAAGCGTGGTTTCTTTACGTTTGTATTGTAATTACATACACATTACTGCGCCTATGCAATTACTATTGTTGATGCCAATGTAAATAAAACACTTATTTTCTCTCTAACTGCTCTTTACTGACGTTACTGCTATTTTATACTGTTATTTTACATTCGCATAACTCTATTACTTTTAACAATGAGGTAACATACGCCATCCCTCCAACCCCAATAGGAAATCCCACTCCGAAGATTAAAGGTCAATCATGTTTTCTTCTGTTATCATTTTCCGTATGAATATGTATTGAGTCTTGTTTCTAGAGTTGAAGATTCCTATTAATTTTTAGTTACTAATCGTTATATATTTCCAATGCTGTTAATAGTGTTGCCCCTGGGACTCTGGGCCAATGACTTTACTTCAATTTAGTCTTAAGAATAACGCGTTAATAAAGTGAAATCAATCAACCGGTATTAAGTGGACTGAAAAGGGAACTCATACAACACTACAGGACAGTAGAAGAGGAGGAGAAGTGGGGAAAGACTTTTGGGAAATGATATGCACGTACACGTTCTATCTAAGTATGTTGGTGTCGGTCGTCGTCGTGTAGAAGCGTGGACTGAACAGTACTCAAGACACAAGCTTGCAAAAACTACGTCGTGGTTTAGCATGGGGGAAGGGAAATGACAAACGATTCAGATATTATTATTATACGATACGAGTACTACCTCACGCCTCACGAAAGGATTAAAGGATTGTATACCTAAAGATATAAAAATACCTATAAATGTAGTCGTCGTCAAAGCATCCAAAAGTCATATTACGTAATTTTTGCAAGCTCCGCAACTAAAGTGATTATTTAGACTTTTAGTATTAATGCTCTACACTGGACGATGAAGCGACATATAGGGCGCGAGCGCAAAATATAATTTATTAGAATCATTTTAACCTTCCATTTTCCATGTCTACAAACAATGCTTATATTTTTGAGAAACATTTACAAACTACGTTTCGCAAAAATACCAGGTAACTTAATTTCCACCGTTTGTCACTACATGATTCCAGCTATTATTTCAATACGCCAATATACTTCAATTATCAAAAGTCGGAGAAATAATAGAATTATATTATATGGGGTAACGAGTAGCGTTGTACAACTGGGATGTTGATGTTGCTTTGTTCTTTGTTCGCATAAATATATCGCTCGGAAAAGAATGTTCCTCAATTTGTTTTTGTATTCTTTAATCCTTATTGTATTTATTGGTTTTGCTACTGTTTTGGTTAACAATTTTCGAGCTCATTTAAAAATTATTTGGGCATTATTATTGTCCCACAGAATGCATTAGCAATGAGGTACAGGAGTTATTAACCACACGCTCGGAAACGAGACTAAATTGTAAACTCTACTTATTCGTCACCAGTCACCCTAGTATGTAGTATGTATTTCTTAATTATTTACTTCTACTTATGGCCCCAGCTCCACCGAACAATTTACTAGAGTAACATTTACTAGGGTAAATGTTTTTAACTGATTAGCCGTATGTAGACATAGGAGCCAGCTACACTGGTCGCGTCGACCAGCGGAGCGA
>JAAXYX010000382.1:0-41584 GCA_036851915.1 Ptenothrix huangshanensis
TGTGGAAGTTTGTGAACCAAAATATGTGCAATGTTAACTGCACGGCACACTTACGTTATTTATAGTTAAACAATTTTTCGTTGAGGAATGTGTATTGTATTTAGATAGCTACATAACTGTTTTCCAATATTTCTAGATCTTGATTTTTGAAATATGATCAGAAGAGTCACATCGAAGATTGCCGATTTTTTGAAACTACAACTACGCACAGCGCACTTATCAAGATACACAATATGTGTTTTGTTTTCTCTTCAAAGTCAAGTTGGTAAGTGTTTGCACATACTTTTGTTTATCATGTGTGTGCTCAATGCGGAACTTTTCAGCATCTAAAACTTAAATTTCCAAATAATGCACAAATGGAAGTTTTTGTCTCCATGCAGCCTAAACGCAAATACCATTCTGCCCCGGATCCATGTACACCCTTGCTCTACCTCTCTCCTGTTTCTCTAAATCTCTCTCTTTTTCTCTCTAAAAACAAGTTCTGTTTGTGTAAAATTCTTTAAAGTATCTACATACATACATAGATACAAACATACATGATATCATCTGAAAGGTAAACAAGAAGATAAGCCGCGTCCACTTTTAATTTGGTTGTCCGTAAACAGTACAGTGGGCACGATCATTCGGAAATTGATTACATTTACAAGAATGTACACATGAGTCATATTTATAGGTAAATGTATATACAGATGCCAACTTATCATTTTTGTATCCTTTTTTGTTTGCTAATTCAATCATATTAAAATTCCAAATCCTTATCCCTAGGCTATAAATTACGGCAGGAGTGCATATGGCTCCAGGTCAACGTAAGTACGTAATACGTTAGTTAGGTTACTTCATTTGAGCAACCAGTAGATGCATAACGACATACATACATCGTCAGAACTAGAAGTATAGAAGCAGAACCAGAAACAGAACCAGAAACAGACCGAGACAGACGTACATGTACTAGTATACCTACTACTTGCTCCGCGCTGTTCCGTGCTGTGCTGTTTAGGAAGTGAGGAATGCGATGCAATCTTTGTGAAAGGTTTGTAGATACGCGCGAAATGTAAATACTACACTGGGATTATAATTTAAGCCGAAACGAAACCCTGTATACGTGTAGTCATTTACAGTCGTTGACGATGCAAACCATTTTGGAATTTATGCATTGAGCATGACCCGTAACATGGTTTAGTTTGCACCCTCTCGCCAATAGTACTTTACACGTAGCGGGGAACGAAACCATTGCATGAAGGAAAACATGGTAGCCATGAAGCCGCATAACCGTAGTTGTGCCCAAGTTGGGAAAAGTTTTACGTTTTCCATGACCTAAAGAAACGGACTTTTCCGTTCCAGTGCCAGTGCTGGTACCAGAGTCAGAGTCCATGCACTTTTGTTTCGCTGCAGAGACCCCCGGCAACAAATGGGAACGGACTTGGAAGACGGACCACTCGAAACCTTGAACAAGTCAGAGCAAGTGATTAAATATTTTGACCCAACCAAACGAGCAATTATGCTCTATGATTCGCATTGCAATGCATTCATGACACCGGATTTTATTCGAGGGCCTGCCTAGCCTGTGCAATTCATGAATAAATAGTCATTACATTGTTGTAGTAACCCACTTGCAGTTTCCCCTATTAATTAGTGAAAAACGCAAGGATGAAATCGTGATAGCCATAAGATGAATTTACGCAGCCTACAGCCAGGCAAAATTGGAATTAATGAATTTTGGAGGATGTAGACTGGAGAATGGGGAAGGCCGGTGCTGAATATCCGCATGTAGGTCATTTCTTTTATACACATGGATAAATTATACAAGCAGCCAACTTTTTCATTGCTACACCAACATCTATGCTTCTATTAGTATGTGTACGTGGCGTGGACGCGTACGTGTACTTGAGTCTGACTCTGACTTGTACTTATAGTGTAGGTAGTTGTGGCTGTGAATTGAATTTTGTTGATGCATCATAAGCAAGTATGCTGTTGGGTTGCTGAGCTGTTGGGCAAAGAAAGACGAGGGGAGGATGGAGTGTATATACAGAGTGGATGAGAACCGTACCGAAGAAGTCATGTGAGCAGTGTATTAAATAAAAGTTGACGTCCCGAAATTCACGTCACTCGTCATAATAATGCTAATTCTAATCCATGTGATGTGATGTGTGTTTCTCCGTGTGAGTGTTTGTGCGGGCACAATAGCTACTCCATCGAATGCATTGCTTGCTTGCTTTGGGGACCGTGAGAGAATACGTTGGAGAGGTAGGAGAGACTGAAAGACGGCTTTTCACAAGTAAGGTCCATTGAAATGCGATCGATTCTTTTCCATTCTTTGGTTAGACAATGTAAATAGCACCAAGCGATAGAATACAGAATCCCTTCTCTCACGTTTGATGCCCGGTCCAAGTCACCACACCACTTATATCCGAGTGTAATGCTGACTTACTCTGACTACATGCTACACATACGTGGTACCTAGTTACGAGTTTACGTTAGCCTTTTTATCAATTCAGCTCTCCTTCCTATACACACTTGATAAACACACACTCACAAACTCTCTCATCATTTGCATACCTATGTACCTACCTACCTACATCCCAATACGGTGGCAAAGCGATCCATGTACCATGTAGCCAGTACAATACACTGGCATTCACAGTCCAGAGACTTGCTTTAGTCAAGCAGTGTGAAGGCAGGAGAAGACACGTGTTTGCAAAATAAATATTTCCTGCTAATTTAAAGCTTTGGGCTTTGACGGAATACCTAATTCGCTCATCCATCCATTCATTCAAAGTCATTTTCGACATCGGCCTTTTGGCTGCGTTACTAGGGCTTATAAAAAGTGACTAGCAGTAGTGTTAGGGAAGCTCTATAATCCTCATATATTTCATGACTCACACTTCTACCTACGTCCACGTCCGTCCCGACCTCCGCTTATTTACCTACCTATTCATATTTATCACACCCTCAAAGTCTCAAACAAATTATTGAACATTGAAAACGAAAGCCTAGACCGTTCACAAAGTTTGTTCCCATTGAAAAGTAATTCGAAAAAGTCAAAGTCGGCGTTGGCTAGCTCTCAATCAGAACACTTAGCTATCCACCAGTTTGGGCCGAGTACGCTGTAGGAGATGAAAAATGTTTACAAGACCAACAGCGTTTATTCTTAAGTACAGGCAGTAAAGCAAAGCAATACATTGGAAGGGAAGGGATGGGAAAGGAAAGGAAAGGAGGGACGGTAATAGCCAAGGAAAACAGGTAAACAGCGAAAGCAAAGGAAAAATGTGTAAACATTGGAATCCGTATGGTAATTGGATATAATAGTGCGCCCATTTCGTTTATAAAGTAAAATTGAGGCTAGTCTTTGCATGTGCTTTCGTTTACTTTCCTTCCACTTGTACGTCAGCTTAGCTATTATGACTCCGCAGTTTACCTACAGCTACGTACAGTGAAGGTAATGTAACGTGGCTACGTAGATAGGTAGGTATGTAGATTAGGTATTCCTTTACACTATTTTTAGATCAAGGATGGTAGAAAGTGGAAATAGATTGCTGCATCCCTGCTGCATAGTGCTAGTTCCTAGTGTACATAGTAGATGAGTATGTGTCTACAGTTTTAGTCAACTCGACCGATCAACAGAACCGACTTAGTTTCAAAACTAACAAAATAAACAGACGCAAGCCCTGGAGTAAGCAATAACTCTTCCCGAGCCTTTGATAGTCCATGCTTAATTCCTTCACAAAACCTTCGCCCCAACTAACCAAAATATGGGTGATCAGAGTATAAATTGAAAAGTGGATTCTTTCATGGTGGATTTTGTAAGAAATTTTTCGGTCGCTAGTTTTTCCAATTCCAGATCAAGAATGTAGTACATGACGAAGAAACTTCCTTAGCTGTTCACGTTCAGCGTTCAGGATCAGGATGCTCGTATATTTCTGAAAGGAGGTATAACACAGATATACAGGAGACAGTATACACGGGAGTACAATGATGCTCGAGAGTGAGAAGGCGCGTTACTGTATCTCTAGTCAAGTATCAGTTCAGTTCCAAGATGGTCCGAGATACAAAGAAATAAGACTAACTGAGGAAAAGGAAATTGCGCTGATCGGAAAGGACGACTACAAATCTACCGTTAAAGTCGAGCCCCGTTCGCCTATGTTTGTGTTTCTGGAGCTGACTGCTGTGAATGTGGAGTGTAGCTGTAAGTACAACAGACAACAGACAATACAATTGTTCAAAGGACTGGAAATGTAATGGAAATGAAGGAGCCAAATCAAAGCAAGTGCCAAAGCTAAAACCAAGCGAAGGAAAGCCAAAGGCAAGCACACAAACCTCCTTCCTCGTCATCCGTGAAACACACAAGTAAGAGCAAAAGCCAGACACCGGACAACAACAATTTAACAAAGGAATCAGAGATGCTCACGTCCAGCAAGAGAAGGAAACTTACTTGAACTTTCCAGTAAAGAAGTATGTACAAATCCGTGTACACGGATGGTCGGTGGAAGATCACAACGTCGTGAATGTGGATACAAAATAGTCAGCATCAACTGGGTGGACAAGTTTGTTTCAAGTGATTCTCGTCTTCGCTTACTGTCACTCTTATCTTCTACGATATTACTGCTGCGGCTGAGTGGCCGCGGGATATTATTGGTTGGCTTGTAGACGCAGAGGTACTTAGAGCTCGCACACATCCACAAGATATTTGGCGCCTAAATACTTGTGAAAATTTCCTCATTGCTGCTTCGAGTCACTTGCTTTGAAGTTGGAGCTACAGCTACAGCTGCAATTTGGCGAGAGGGAATGGAGTAAGGATAGAAGGATGAAACTCATGGTAGTGAGATGAGGGAAGGGGACATGGTCTTAGAAAATTAAAATTGTCAGCGTTGAGAGTGCCTATCTACTTTATACGGTTGTAGGAAGGAGGAAGGAAGGTACAGAGTAAGGATGGCAGAGCATGAGTGTCGGGTAGAGGAGGGAAAGGGACTGTAAGGTGGAAAACGTGCGTGATGATTTTCTTAACTTGTTTATATCTGCATAAAGAGGGAAAGAAATCACTTTGGTTCAACACACTGTTTTAAATGGAGCTCACGGTTGAGCTCGGCTATGATGTCTGGTCTCGGTCTTGTTTGTGTTGGTAAATCGTCACACTGAAGCCGACACGATTAACGAACGTGCATTATTGCCTTTCCTTTGTCTTAATTCTTTATTCCTTCCTCAGGAGCTGATACTGTTAAGCGTATTCCCTCAACTACTGAGTGAACTAGATCACGAAGACTCTCGGTCAATAGAATCCTTACATGGACTCGTTGTAGAGTGGGAAGTGCATGGGTATGTTCATGTGGAGGTATTGTTATGGTACGTGAATGAGCTGTGGAAAAGACTGGAAGGCTTCAAGTCTTGACTTGCCTTGTCAAAGAATAAAAAGTGCAGGAAACACTTTCACTTGCGGGAAGAGAAAGAGAAAGTTGGATGTTGGAATGAAAGTTTCTCCGTCTGCACCTTCACATGCTGGGGCCGCTGCCGTTTGCAAAAGTAATGCTGGGCTTGTGTCGGTGTAGAGTGCAGAATGTAGAAGATCATGGATCGACTCCTGAATCGCAACTCAGTTCCTTTCAGCTCTCTCCCTGCATTCAAGTTGCTTCCATTTCCCAGTTGTGGAGTTTGGAGTTTGGGAGAAGCTGAGCAGAGGCAGAGGCAGAGTCAGAGGCGAAAAGAAAAGAGAGAGAGAGAGAGAGAGAGAGAGAGAGAGAGAGAGAAAGAGCCAGAGAGTGAAAAACCGATCGATCTCATGCGCTGGTCTCTACTGCTCCTCTAACTTCCACTTCTACTTCACATTCTCTCGTCCTCTTCTCGCTTTGGTCTGGTCTGGTCTGACTCAGCAGCTTTCTTCCTTCTATCCTTCTCTTGAAACTCAACAAAGACCAGACCAATGCACACTTTCAACTTCCAACTTCCCTTGTGAGCTAACACGAAAAACACTGTGCAAACACGCGCACTCTTACACACTCCCGCACTCACCAGTACCAGTGCCTCGCTAGTGCTAGCACTCAGTATTAGTATCAAGTCAAGAATGCATTGTATGGCAAGTTGGAGCTGAGCTCAGTTGGTCTGTCAGACAGGCGGGCAGGACAGGCCTTACGCCTTACCTATACGTCCAACAAAGAATTCTTTCATAGTTCTTACTCTCACAAAGTACAAAGTATCAGAAAATACCAAGCCATCTGACAAAGGTTATTGTATTCCCACTTCTGTGTGCCCGTATCTGTACACCCGGCCACCATTCAGTCTCCACATCCACATCTACGGTGCACGGCACAGGTAGCAGGTAGACAGATATGGTTTTCCCCTTCGGAAATCTTCGACGAAAACTGTCTTTTCCTTTCACTCACTCACCATCTCCTAGTCCATAGCCGCTTTCCTGAACAGGTTCATTTTTTCCCCGTCTCTCTTTTCCTCGAACAGTCCTATAAAAAGTGTTTACTTATTCTCTCAATCTGAATACCAAAAATAAGCTGGCTCATATTGTTACCTCGAGACCTGCTCCTCGCATTCCGCCGTCACCATCAGCGATATGCGAATGCGAATGCGGATCCCATCAGCATAAGGAACAAGATTATAGTCTGAATAGTAATGCAATGGCAATACTCTCTCATCGAACGGATTTTGACTGATCTCACACAACGACTTTCACAACGGAGAAAAATGTTTGCCTTTCACAACTATTAGTCCAGTGACAGTCCCGTCACGATAAGCACCACTCAACTTCTCTTCTCACGTATGAATGCATCCATATATTACCGACAGTCACCAATACAGGCACGGACACGAGCACACAGGCACACGTTTCCTCATCGTCTTCATCATCTTCTTCTCCACGTTCCATCCAGGTGCCTTATCAAACCACGTTCGAGGAATCAATTTGTTTAAATTTTTGACACCTAAATTCCCCTTTTAATATTGTTTTTTATCTTTCCTTTAAAGCATCTTCCCTACACATTGCTCAGTGTGTAAAAAATATTGATTAAAAAGTACTTGGGCACAGTTGAGAATCCACATGAAAGAGTGAGAACAGCAGTGCATCATCATCCGCATCGTCATCGTCATCGTCATCATCATCGGCCTGCGGTTAATTTATTCCACAATCGTATCATTTGAGCTTACACTAGACCAGTCTTCCTTGTCTTATGCTCTTACGTCTAGGGGCTAATTATTATTACCCAGCGGAGATAAATCCCTTAGCTTACAACTGACAGATGCCTATGCGGTGTCCATAAATCAATAATCAGTTAAATCATGTGGGCACATGTAGGTACCTGTGTATGTTGTACTTACTTGCTAAATTCAGCAACGAGCAAAACACAGATGCTAGTTTGATTTTGCTGTCTCAAAAAACATTAAATGTCTTTTATTCGACCTTCGTAGTTCTTTTAAAACTTTACTTTACTCCCCTTTGACTGAAACCGAAAACTAGAATATTTTGAGCATATTGAATTCCTTCTTCAGTTTCACAAAGACCCTTGCAATACTTGCAACTTTTTTACCCCTCTAGTCCACAACCCTACCCTAATACTAAGCGAAAGTTTAGACGCAAGAACATACATATGTAGTATACAGATTAGGTTCAAGTCTTATTTATACACAGCATGGATAGTCTGGTGACATTTTGTAGTTGTAGTTGAAGTTGTAATTTTTTTCAATGGACCCATCTACCCGCTTATTTTCCTCTTGCTCTTTGTTATGATGTGTGATATAGCGGTGCAGCAGTGTGCTCTCCTCAAGTTTCTTTGTATGCGCCATAACATCCTGTCACAATTCCATCTGAGCATATTTCAATGATAAAAAAACGGACAAAGGAAAGATGATTTTCCTGGGATTTTTTTCGAATTAAATGAAAGGTTTCCAAGAAGGATTCTTACTCTTACTTGACCAGAAAATGGAGGGTTTGGGATTGCAATTTGGATTGGAATTGGAATTGGGACTGGAGAGCGAACTGGAGAGCGAAAGGACTGTGTGAGAGAGACACATATCTTCTGGTTAGACGTTGGCGTATCTATCTTGCTCGAATATCTCTGTAAAAATGGGGTCAACTGAAAATTTCGATCTCGTTCGTCACCGTCATGCAATCGGAAATGATAATATTCCATCTTCCATAACAGCATGCCTGTGTCTTTTTCCCCGTCTGTTATTCGCCAGCTCGATTTAAATTGCACCTTCTTTCAATTGTTACACGTATAAATAAATGCAATTCCTCAAATCCCACGCTCACAATGGGCATCCCGACGCGCTCTCAAAGATGCTCAAAGCAGTCAAAGAGTGAGAGCAGGACATTCTCTTTGTGCATTTGTAAATGTTCAATTAAAATCGGTGAATAGTGAGAAAGCTGGGAATTTTTATTTGATGAGTATTTGAGGAGGTATGCTATGTATCCGTGCATCTAATGCGACGAAAGACGAAAACCAACCCACCCGAAGACTGACGTTTGCCATTTGCCATTTTACGGTGACTTGGTAGCTCTTAAGTTGGCATTGGCGACTTGGCAACTAATGTAGGTAGAATCGTCCCGGCATGTCTACATACAGCTTACATACGTGGGAGCCGTGCAATGGAATTTCTAAATTCAAAAACAGCAGGCAACTAACTGCATGCATGGAAAGACAGGAAAAGGAACCAAGCGTGAACGATATATGTACCTAGATATGTTCGGATGGAAGTGGAAAGCATGGAACAAGGCATTACAGCCGTCTGTCCAATCCATTGTCTTCGTAAATGGAAAGAGTCGAGTCACTCTTGATTATCACTAGACGCCTACATATTTAACTAGATACCTACCTCCTTTTTAAAAAGCCAGTCAGTCGGCAGCCAGAGCCAGAGCCAGTGCCAGTGCCAGGCCAGACCAGACCAGAGTCACAGCCAGAGTCAGAGTCAGAGACAAAGTCAAAGTCAGAAGCTAATGCTCAAAAACCAGCAGCGTCCTTTCTCTTCAATGCATAAACTAGAAAGTTGGAATCTTTTTAACCTAATTTTTTTGTTCAGTATTTTTTTGCTACCCGGCTAGACGAGTTCCGACTTTCAAGCGAGCATTGATTGAATAGAAATGTGGGACCGATTCTTTACATATGTTATCCATTGTACTCATTCAGTAGTACTTCTTCATTTAGTATGCAGAGAATGAGAAAATACTTATGGTTTTTCCCCAGCCATCGCTCCTTGTCATTATGGAGGACACTGAGATTAAATAGATAATGTCCAGAACAATTTACATCAAAATTTGATATTTATTATTCTTGTTGGTTGTTATTAATATTAAAAAAAGGCCTGACAGAGACAACATAATTGTAATCGATTTGCATTTGCCATTTCACCCTTTTACTCCTTTCCTAATCCACTAATGTACCTACAGCATTCTGCATTTCAAGAAAAATAATCCTGCAATCTACTCTGAAGAAGAAGCCTGAAATCCAAATCCTATTATCCGATTATTATGAGGAGCAGTTGAAATCAAAGAAAGGGAGGAATATTTGAATATTTATTGCCATTTAGTGCATGCGTAGACATCAATGCTAGTGCCCGTATACGTAGAGAGAAGATGAAGGGAATTAATAGCAGATGAGTTCGAATAGCAGGTATCAAGGATGGGAGACTCTGGAGTGAGGCGTAATGATCCCGATGATAAATAATACGAAAGCGAAATCTGAATCGGAATCGGAATGGAGATGGAGAGCGAGGGAGAGCGAGAGCACTAGAAAAAACAAAGCAAATTAGACGATCCACTCAATCATTGCCTTACATTCAACTTAGATGATCTAACTTACCTAATCAAACTAGGTACTTTACTTTTACATCTCCAACTTTAATTCTACTTTATTTGCCATTCTAAAGGAATAAGTTGTGTGCCTCAAGTAAGTTTTAAGTGAGCTCCATTTCCGATTTCTAAAGGACATCCAAGTTGCTGATTCTATTATCTTAACATTGATTTTGAGTTTGATTTGGGCTTGTTCCTTAATTAGTGTTGGGGCTGGAACAAGGGGATTGAAATTGAAATTGAAGTACCTTTCTTCTCGTCCCTACTTCCCACCTCGTCCTATATAATACTTCTAATCGCCGTGTTTCTTCCGAGAAGTGCTTAAAAGCTGTACGATTGACTTGATTTCCATTTTCCATAAGATCATATGGTTAAGTTAGCTTGGAAGAGGAACTGCTTAATGTGCCTATTGATGGTCTGAAAATAATGATATAGCGGCCTGTGTCCTTATTGTATGTTTGGTGAACTGTAGCCATAATTGGATTAGACGGAGCGTGTTTGAAGGGGACTCTAGCTGTGGCTGTGGCTGTGCTGAGCTGTAGCGGGAGCTGTATTGACGAGAGAGTGCGTGTGAAAATGTTGGTCGTGTGGTGTGGTAGACATGGGAAACCAAATACCAGAACGGAGTCATATAACTCCCAAGGTGGGACCAATTTCCTTGGCGTGGATGATGAACAAGATATGATATGCGAATCGTTGAATAGAATGATATTGATTCCCCGTGGATTCGGTCTTATAATCTCAATGTAAACTCCGTATACGCTTCAGAGACGACTTCCCTTGGATTATTCATGCATGCACACATCCCTACCCATGCACAAGCACAACCTTTTTTTTACGCTCCTGTCACGCTGCACGCTATAAAAAAAGTTGGAATACACAGAAAATCCTTCTTAAAGCTTCGCATGGGGAAAGCTGAATGAAAAAATTACAGGATGAAATGAAATGCTATTGCAGAATTCTTGCAGAGCAGAAAAGGCAATAGCAATAGCAATAGCAACGACAAAAAAAAACACACACAAAACAACTTTCCGAGCCAAAGAAAGAGAAACTAAAGGAAAACAAGTCTAAGGAAAACAACCGGAGATTTGAGTCTGAGCTCAGATATCTCTACTACCAAAGTATCTCGCTAATATAAATCATTTATTTGGTCGACTCAGTTTCTCTTTTAATCTGGAGACAGTTTCATTATTTTATGCAAATTAAGCAGTAGTATCAAAGAAAACATGTTAAAAATTTGTAACTTCATTTATTATCATCATCTTGCGTGTCTCTTGGCTACGACCAGACTGCAAGATAAGATAAATGTAGTTTCTGCTGACTTGATACATTGATACATGTACATATAGGTAGACCGTCGACGTGAAATCGTACGATTTTTATTTCATCCGGAATACCGCTAAGGAACGTACCTAATCGTATTTTAAGTTACGCACGTAGCAAGTTGGTAGCTGGTGTTGGTAGTGATAGCGAAGGGTAAATTGGTAAATTCGTTAGTTCAAATATGTGGCTGACAATCTAATTCCGATGCAGCCTTCTCAAGGCATTTGCATTATTCACTTATCTCAGTAGTTATCGTCGTCACCACATCACGAAAGCTTGATATGCATCTTTAACGGAGATACGCCGTTATCGTGATGCAGTCTACAACGTCACAGCTCCCAGCATGTAGCTTTGTTAGATTGATCATAGTACACTATAGCTATACTTACGGCTGTCCTACTCGAGCTCGTGCTTAATTATGACTAAGACGTATTTAGTTACCTACAGCTATTTGTAATTAGCGGTTATTAGCTGTTTGGTTTTCCCGTTGGAAATTGGAACGTTCCCCCGTCGCATTGTCATCTTGCTTTTAGTTACTACTGATGAAACCCATCTAAAGGCAAAATTACAAGCTGAGTAATAATTTCGAGGAGAGGAAATCAAATGTATTTTTATTGAACTACTTCCAAGAGTTAATTTGCAAGGCTATGCATCACACTATAAAACCCTATGCCTTCTCCTCTCCGTAAAATGCTTTTGAACATTAGAGAAGGGCAACGCATTCAGCACTTTGCTCGCTTCCAATCAAGACTGGAAGACTTGAAGACGAGAGCGTGTCTGAGGGTTTCATTCATTCCAATTCCTCCTGTTATCCTGTTCATGGTAAGGACTCCGAAAAGATGTTTGGAAATCAGGAAAGTCAGCAGTTTCTTTTCGCATGGCGTTATATGATTCATAACATGGTGACGTGAGGAAAGGATGAGGAGAAGAACCGCATTATTGTAGACGAATTGAGAGTCCATGGTCTACCTTGGGGCATCTCTTCCACATCCACATCTATAGCATCGTTTGCTTTTGCATTATAGATGAATGCTTTTAACATCAACTCGTGTGGCCATTTTACCATTTTGCTCTGCTCATGCAAATATTCACCGAGTTGATATTTTCAGGAAAACTACTCCAAATAATGATATATTCATCTTTCGCTATCATCTCAACATCCCCTTCACCCATCTCAGCCATTTTTATTTCCTCCTTATTTGCTATATGATAGTAGAGAGAGAGAGAAAGGGAATACAACTACATGTGGTTAGGTCCTTGCTTGTATATAATAGCCTAATAAATGGGTCAACTTTTGACATTTTTTATTGCGCACAATTTAATAGAACATAATTGCACCATGTTCATCACATTACATGCAGAGTCAAGCAAAGTCAAGCCCAGCGAAGCCAGCGATCTCGAAATCTTGAGTGGGAAAAAATAAGGTTCTTCCTATTAACTCAGTTTATACGATTAGTCTAGTCATTAAGCCATCACTGGAAGCTAATAAAACTGCAAGTTCCACTCCAACCAGAGAGCTTCTAGGCGAAAAATAATGAGTAGTGGATGAAATTGTAGATGTATAAATTAAAAATTAATGGTGACGCTGAAAGGGATTCTTTTACAGAATAAAGTTAATTCGTACACTTGTTTACACTCATGAAAGCCTCATTCATTACTTAATCAAGCCCATTCATTTTCGTCCGAGTCGTCTGGTGTACATGATATGTCCCAAAATTCATCGAGTTTTAGGAGCGGAGATATATAATATGTATAACGTGCATACATGAAGGGGAAAGTGGAAGTAGGTGTAGGACATCGTGTAGGGAGTACAGCGGAAGAGACAGGAAATTAAGTGTGTACCACTTCCACACAGTAGATTTGTGTGTACCTACATACGTACAGCTATAGAGTATTCAAGAAAATTAATAAATCCCACCCACTGTTATAGAAAAGATTTTGGGCAGAAGCAGTGAAAGTACGTCAATGATTGTCTTTTATGCAGAGCTTTATTCCTCACCCTACTGCGAATGAGGACAGGGATTTGAGTCGAGGGAGCAGACTGATGCAGAGAAAGAACAAAAACATTTTATTCCACACCACACATGCCTTCCCTGATATATATTAAATTCTCCCAATAAACAAAGAAACTTTCACCATGAGCTTGACATGAGACAAGGCCATCAGGTTCCGTTCTACAAGATTGTCGACTTCGACTGCACTCCCACCTCAAAATCCCACCTAGAGGGTAACCATTTAAGTAAGAGAGTGGCAAATCTAACTTGTTCTCATAAAATTCTAGGATGGTGGTAAATGGTGCTATTGTGCTGGTGTTGGTATTGGTGCCAACGGTAGTTGTTGGTGGTGGCAGAGTGATTCGTGCAAGTAAGACGGAAGATTTCATATCTCATATTATTATCTCAACTCTACTTTCCACTTTCCTGATTCTACAGAGCCTGTCCAAATCAGGAAAGACGACTGCTCAAGTAGATATGGAACGAGAGAAATATCTCTACTACCGTCACTGTTAAACAAGTCTTACAACTAGAACTAATGGCACTTTCACAAATGGCTTTTCTATCTTTGTCTATAGCTCACCTTAAATAAATCGATGTTTGTCAGCACAACAAATGGACGACTCGCCACCCTTTCCCTTACACACCAAAACACCAAACACCATTCCTTCGAGATGCACTTGAGCTGTAACGGGAAGTAACTCGATACTTGGCTAACATATTTTTCAATGCTTTGTGTTCAGGCACTTGAAAACCAAAGCTATTCATTCCTCCTGTATTTATTTTGGGTCTTTAATGTACTCACAAAAGTCTCTAGCTCAAATACCCAATGAGCCCATATTCCATGAAGTGTGGCAAATGTGCCGAAACGGAAGTAAATGTAATTAACATTACTTTAAGCTACCTGATTTCAGTAGAATTAACTACTGAAAGTGCGCACTTCTATATTAAAGTACCTGTGCCTGCATGCACATGGTCTCGACTTTTATGCCGTTCTGCTCATATATTTTTTATGATATAACACTCCCCATTTGCACAATTTTGTGAAAAAAGGTGACTAATGGAATCTTTAACAGAAGGTTAAATCGGATGGTTGTTTTTTGCGATGTGCTCCATCAAAGTTGGTTGAAATTAAATATATGTAATGGATGTAAGACTGACTTCCTCCAAATCTACCAATAATCAATATTATGCTGGATCACTGCCAAATGTATTCTGTACTAGGTACTTATAATCTGTAGATGTAACTAGTGATATAACTTATAGGCTCCTGCCAACGTGGTGAACCAAAGCAAAGGTATCATGGTATTCGAGATATTCTTGTACAGGCCTTGAAGGACATTGGTCTTACAGTTCACGAAGTGTTTCATTGTATCGCCCAAAACTGTTCCATGAGAAGTGTAATTACATCATTCCTTACGACGACCGTCAGACCAAGGATCCATTTTGAACGACCATCCGGTTTAACAATTGGAAACGAAGCGGAACAATCGGAATTCGAGGATGAAGTGAAACACCAATTTTCCAGCCATGAATTAATATGTACTTTCAAAAATATTTACGGATTAAATAATATTGAATGTAGGTTCATAAGTTACCTCTATATAGGTTTACAATACCTCTAGCTGTTTCCAATTATTCGCCACCAGATATAAATTAACTCACAAAATAATTAACGGTATTATGTTGTATGCTGCCCGTGGTGCAATGCAAATCTCCCTTCATCATTTCCAGTAGATTTAATCCGCAAAAAGTTTTAAGGATATGAGCATGTCTATCTGCATTTTTAGAAGACGCTGCCTGTACGCTTAGCATACACAGAAAACTGTTTATGCATAACTATTCCTATCGAATTCTTTTCAAATTCAATTTAATGGTATGACAGATTATAAATTACTGCAGGAAATCCATTTGACCGATTCCAACATCAATACATGCCTTTGTTCGAGCTTTATGTAGTTCGACGTACGCATTACGGTGGCACAAATGAAATAGAATTCATGGATTTATGGTAAAAATTCTGAGCAGAAATGCAGACCTCAGTAAATATTCCCTACTACGTGATTCAGACTTATTGGTAAGGCAAAAACGACAAGATTTATTTTGGCTCATCTTTTAACACAATCTTTTTCATCCTGATACATGAATAATTATACGATTTAGGAAATTTCACATTGTCACTGAAAAAACTACTATCTGTCTCACAATGCACCAAACTTATTGCACTATATACATACATGTTTGAAAATATCTCAATTCCAACCTAAATAATGATAAGACACTTAGCAGGTGGACTAAATTTGGACAACAATCGACTGTGCTAGTGCAGATGTTGCAGAATATCGTAAAAAATAACTGGAACAGAAAATCAATGAAACTGACACGAATGGTATCTACTGATTGTACACTAACAGACTCAATATGTTTATCTGACTCCATGATGCGTCGGATGCAGTTATTTATTGCTTTTCTACATAGTTTCTGGACAAGGGTTTTATGCAACTTTCTTCTCGTTCCACGCAAGTATTTTCCTCCACGTAAATAGTATCGCACTCCATATACGGCAGTGTAATATTCCCTGTAAATATTTGGTGCATACATACTCCAGAAGGAGAATTCAATTGAGCACGACAATTTTAATTCAATACAAGCAGTGAAAATAAGTTCACGCAGTCAATAACCATTTGTCTCCTTGAACCTGCAGATTATACTGCGTATAAACAATTGCTGTAACTTAAATAACATAAAACAATGTAGCAAAATTACAGCATTTCCAGCAGTAAATAACGCATGTATAAAACGCACGTGTGGAACATTTAGTGCTTCAGTAACACTATAAGAAAATAATACATAGGTAAGCATTTCGTACGTGCAAAGTTTTAAAAACAACTCGATACAGTAAATAAAAGTGTTTACAAATGGTAGCATGTTTTACGGAATATAATTCAATACTATAGAGATATATGACTAGCAGGTGCCTATAACACATACAGATTTCAAAATTGGTCTTCATTGAATACTAAATGACTAGAATACAGACAGCTAGAATTGTACTCATCCAAGTTGCAAAATAAATTACATGCTTGCATAGAAAAGTTGGTTGGTAGAATTCATAATTTACAATTTCAATAGGTAACATCTAATAACAACCTTATTATCTTTTCAGTTGGGTTCATAGGAGATGCTAAAATCTCTTCGTATCTGGAAGCTACTTATTTCATTTTCTGCGAACACAGCAGAATGATAATCTGAAACCGCTGGAGTTTTGTACACAGACAAATGGTCGTTACGTTTGCTTCGTCCCCTCTAATTGTTTAAATTTACTGAAATTGTAGGCTGGATTCTGAAATTGAATAATAAATATTATTGTTCAACAAGCTACCAAATGCATGCTAACGCCTCAGTCACTTAACATGATCAAAACAGGTATTCCGACATGTTGTCGATTGGTGATATCGAAATGAAGCATTCATTTAAATATTGAAAAAATAAGTCAAATAGCAGCAAACTGCTTTAATTCGTATTTACCTCAATACTAAAACTTTCCAGATCCAATTTTTGTTTAGTTCTCGTTAGTATATCCGGATCCAAGGGAAACTCTTCAGCCAATAATGATTCCCAGACAAAACAACCAGTGGAGGAATAATTTGCTTTTTGAAGCACAATTCGTAATAATTTATTCTCTTCCACGGACCACGTTGATTCATCTGCATGTACGATCCCGAACATGTTTCCCTATAAGAATTAATAATTAATTAATAATAATATAACATACTTTAATGCAACATACATAAAATATAAATGAATAGTATTATGTTAATTCGTAATTATATTAAATACATGATATATATATTCCGGCGAATAAACTTGCTTGTTATAAATAAACGATAGTAATTTGAACAAAATGGTGCATCACAATTAAACCACCGTCAAACTATACAAAAACATATTTTTTTCGCACCAATAAGCAACTATACTAACGCTTACACATACAGAAATGAAACAGCCTCACGACAGCTTTTAAAAAATTACAGTATTGAGTGTTTTTGGCGAGCTTGGTGACCTTCACAAAACGTGAAATAGGAAATTGAAACAGGAAAGGCTATTGTACAGACATTAAGTGAAAAATGACACTGCATCACTTTGAAAATTAAATCACCACCCTTCAAATCTGGAGACAACGGATCTCCTCTCCTCTAGGGGTAGAAAATAAAAATGTACACACATATGGTTACTCTACTTATTGGTTATTCTTACTTGCAAGTACACTCGTTGCAGAAGACTGACTTCGAGACTTTTCGGTAGTATCTTCACTTTTAGCTGTTTGGCTTTCGTACCTTCAGGAATATCAATTTCTATATGAACTTCGCTCACTGTTTGCCACCATCGACCCCAATCTGCTAATTTTGATACCACCACTCCAGCTTTTTCGTCAAAATGACTGACAGAGCTTGACATTTCAGTAGGTTAAAATAGCTTGAATTCCTTGAGATTCTTGAAGTACAAAAAATATATTTTTCTTCAGATCTGATTAGATGCTAATTCTTCATTCGGAGTTTTGCCAAGCAGTAAATGTAGAAATTAATTTGGGATAAACATTTCCAGTGGTCAGTAAGCCCTTCCATCAGTTAATTACACATCCAAACTCTAAAAATTATATAAAGAATGAGTATTTAACATTTTAAACTTGCACTTCCACTAAGATGTAAGAGCCTCCAAAACAAATTTTAAAAGTCATACACACCAAGAAATAAAATGCATATAAGAAGACTATAAGCATCGTAATCAGTAATGTATAAAAATTAATTACAACAATTAATTACATTATTACAATACCTATAAGAATAATACCACTTATGAATTAAAATTTTAAAACGCTATGCATGTATATTAAGCCGTGTGGCTATTGCAATTGTGCAACAATGACATCATAGGATATGTTAATTAATTTAATATGTGGAGTCCACATATTAAATAAATTAATATATCCTATCACAGTATGTACACTTCACTCCTACCTACAGGTAGCTACGAGTAATGCTGAAGGTACGTCTAGTTTGAGATTATGAGAACACTAAAATACAAAAATACTAACAATTGACGAACTCAGTAACTGGTAAACAGAAAACCACATACACAAAAACAATTGAAGCTCGGATTCCCCGAAGGAAAAACTTTGTTATATAACATGCTATGCACTAACTGCTAACAGTGCTAACTAGGGCATATACTGTAAACTGGCTGGAGTTTTCAGCCAGTCAGGATTAAAAAAGATATTGAAATACCTACGCAATTGCTGTTATCATAAGGAAATAAGATCGTGCATTACGACGCAATTTGGAAATATTACACTCACAATTTAAACTCCGTCATTCAAAAGTCCTGTCAGTCCAAGCGTTCGGATGGATACTTATTATTATTAATCAGACTTTAGTGATAGCTGTAGGCTTAGACAGACAATATGGCATCTGGAGGAATTCCAGACCAAAATAAATCATAATAATAATGATAAAATGCAAGCTCGGAGTCCTCTAAATACTGAACAACTGACGATGAGCACTGAACCAAGAACACTTTGAAACTAGGAATTTACTCATCTATTCTGTCTATATATACGCGATGTGCTAGCACTATATTATTGCACTGTATAACGCGTGTTATGACAGGCACGAGTGGAATGTATACAGTCTTTGGTCTAGACACATGCAATTATTAGCGGTATTTAATAGTATTTGCAATAACTTACCCATAGACAATAGACGGTGACAGTCACGAGCCAGCAGACTTTCATTAATTATATCAGAGATCACAAGAATATACAAGACCAAAAACTAGAAAAGACGTATCACTGGTAGCACTCACTTTCTCTGACACTTTACTATTAGAACATTAGAAGAGTTCCCCAGAATCTAAACTACAGCTAGTCCAATGCATATCCAGTGCTAGGCAATCCAAAGGAGACACTCATTAATGATGGCAATACATTTCATATGCCACTGGTTAGTGGGAAACTAGAATAAATATCGCGTGAGCAATCGTGGTAACATCGTAATTTCCAAGACCCACATCTACGTACAGCCGGGGATCCAAGGAGGGGCATTGGGGGAGCTGCCCCCCCAGGACCGATTACTTTAACATTAGCGTACATAGGAAAAAAAATCAAAATGGCTGCCATAGTATAGTTTTGTTCCCCCAGAAACGTTTTGCCCCCACTAGAAAAATTTTATGGATCCGCCGCTGTCTACGTAATTATAATTGTTATGTGTAAAATCCTTGTAGCCTTTTTTTAAAAGTATTATAATATCAGTTAGGTATGTATACTTATTGGTAATTGGCAATTGATATTGCTTTGCTATTTATAAATTAGATCCTCATACATACTCGAATTGCTTTTTGCGGTAATAAGTAATAATTTGTACGATTTAGCGTTTTTAAAGAATAGAATAGACTACAAAGTTCTGCTCATTGTCTTCAGTGATTTAGTCTATCTAGGCTATCCTCTTTGGGAGCAATATTTTTGCGAATTCGGCATGCACAAACATTATTATTTTTAGCAGCATACCGTGTCTGCTCATTTGAGTTCGTTTGCATAATAAAATACTCGAACTTCTGACTTGAAATGAGGTTGTTTATTGACATTTTCCTTGCTAATTTCAACATTTGGCAGGTACCATACCCATGCAAAATTTTAAAGACTACTATTTGCAATTTTTGTAGCCCGAACAGTGTCTTACCCTGCATTGGACCCATTAATACATCGTTTGTTTTAGATTAATAAGAAAAAGTAGCAGAATTCTATTACTATGCGATTTTATCAAGTTCATGACGTGTAATTATAACTACCGTAAACCTGTGCATTGAAAGTACATACAACACTAAGGTTATATTTTACTATTATATAATTATGTCAGCAGGTTCAAAATACCACACGTAACGAAAGAGAATAATTCCCTCCCAGGAGCAGCAAAAATGAAAGAAAAATAATTCATCTGGAGTTGTTGAAACAAATATAATTTATTTAGTGTAACTTATTGTCCTATTCCGATCAGCACCTTCGTTTTATATTTCCCGACTTTTACAACACGCATAGAACATTGCGGATTTGAGCGTAACAACAACAAAATAAGCAATGTTTTGCATAAGTTTGTTACAAAAAAAAATTTGTACATTATTGTTGACCGAATAAATAATATAATATAATAATAAAGTTTTTCTCCGGGGAATCCACTAGTGGATTTGAGCAACAATTGCTCTTGTGTACCCGGGCACACTCTCCGAAACGCATAATGTGTGAATAATGAAAAATTCAAAAACGCATAATCTTTTCATGATCAAATCTTATAAACCGCAAGATTCCAGTCGAAAAAAACGCATAATTTCGGTTGCCTTAATTATTATCGTTCCGACATAATTATGTATAGACAAACGGATAAGGGATAAAATATGTTTCGAGAAATTATTTTTTATCCATAGGTAAATATATTTTAAAATCTTAACTTTTTCAGAGCCATAAGGTTTTTTAAAATGAAACCTTCGGATTTGACTTCATTTGGTGCGGGTATTTCTGGAGGTGCAGAATGGGGTGGATGGACACCAGTAGGTGATTTGTGGAAAGCCCTGAAGTGTATACAGCGTAAAAGACAGAAGAAGGGGGAAGAAATGGTGAAGCCATGCATGCATGGGAAGAGCCACATGAATTTAAAATTCGCGGAGTGGAAGAAGGAGATGGGGATTGGCCGAGCGTGGAGGCAATGGCAAAAGGTGCACGTATATGAAGACGACGTGGTGGATATGCGTGAGCGTGGAGGCTGCTATAGGCGTAAAGAGAGGCAGAAGCATTGGAGTTGTGGGTGGAGGAGAAGCAGTGAGTGACGAGAAGTTTGCCCGTTGCCTGAGCACTCCTTTTCGACGAGCTAGACACTTGGACTAGGCGTTGGTTCGAAAAAAGGAAACAGTGACTGTGACTACTGTGCCGTTGTTGTCATATTGGGACGTGAATCAAGAAATTTGTCACCGGGTAAGTTATCTTTAATAAACTGACATTACATTTACATGGTTGCACGTCAATGACCATAGTAGTACTGTGTTCGAAACTCTCAAGTAGATTATTAATACAATTAATATTTAGAAATAAAACTAATGATGGAAGCCAAAGAATCCCAGATTCCTTGATACTGTCTTAGGATTAGGATGTATGAAATGACCTTGCAATGCAACTGCAGAAACACATAGCTAGAGCTACACCAGCCATAACTTTTGCAAGGATGTAAAATTTCGCTACTTAGAATCTTATCCCTAAAGTGGCATCTTTGTGTTTGCGGTATTGCATCGTCAAGTACAGAATTTTGCTTTGATGCCAAATTCGCTCCTCATTCTAATATTCTATTTTCCTATATATTGCATATTATCATTTCTCATAGTTCACTTTTACTTGTTGGCAAGTTGAGATCATGATGTTCCTCTTTTCAAATCTATTTCGTCCAAAATCCAAGGGTTTTTTCTTCAATTGTTAATGGCAACAAAGAAAGTTAAAGTACTGTGAGTATCTACAAATGACACATGGTAACGATGTAGGTTTTAGAACATAGTAGGGAGATGACTTTAAGAAAGGTTTATATAATTAATGCTTGGATTAATGCATGATTGGATTAAAGGGCTTTCCTGCAACTTTTTACGCAAAAGAAGAACAGCTTTAGACTTGATTCCCTCACACATGAGATTATGTAAGAAATTTTCACTGACGATGCCGCCAAAAGATGTCTAATCTCTTTCTTCTGTTAGTTAATAGTAGTATAATGATGTCGTTTAATTATTAATAGTTTATGATAGATAACTATAAATGTTTTCAATTGGGGTTTTGTTTTAGCGATTGTGAATAATAAAGATAGTGTTACGTAGTATTTGGGAAGGTTACTGAGATATTCTTCAAAAGCTGAAAATCGTCGTTTAAGAAGCAAAGTGGGGCATATCCCGTTCTGAATAATGGAAAAGAGCCCACCTATGCCCCACTTTGCTTGTTAAACGACGAAATTTCGATGGCAAGGATCGATTTTGGAGAAATTAATGCTGTTTTAAATTTTTAAATTGTGTCCAGATATACGATGGAAGCTGACGAAAACAATGTAGTTGTGGATGGAAGTAATATGGAAGTGCCGATAACCGAGCAGGAAACGCAGATTATTGCCAAATGTGAAGTGTACGAGCATGAGTATTCTTCCACCTTAAAGCCTAAATTATCTCAAATTTACCCATTTGTGTGCGAAATTTGTAAAGGCGGATTTACCCAGCAGCTCAAGTTTTTTGAGCATTTGAAAGATCACTATGGAGATATGCAACAAACTCAAGAGCAAAATATTGAGTCTATTAATCTGGCAGAGGGCCCTGAGATTGATGAATCTTGTAGTGTTGGTATTGTACAGGATCCTTTGGGACCGGAGGATTATCCAAATATTGATCCGGTACCCAAAGCAACACGATCATCTACTAAGAAAGCTGATAAATTAGATGATGCCTCAAAAACAATCTACCCGAAAATTTTACTATCGTGTCCTAAGTGCAAAAGAACGTTCAGGAGAGAAAAGACTTATCAAACACATGTTGACAGCTGCCAAAAGCAAGTTGAAATAGAAGAGGAACCTGCAAATTATGAAACTGAATCTACGAAAAAGACTAAGGTAAGAATAAATCTGAATTAATAATAATTTAAACATGCCAGTGGAGATTTTTATTGTATTTATAGTTATTGTTTATATATGTTGTTGTTTAGTGTTACATATTGTGTTTATTGTTATTAAGAAGAGGAACCTTCTTAAATGTAAATATTAATACGTGTCTCTACATTGACTGCGGCTGAACGAAAAAAATGGCTACGTTTGTCGAATTCCTGTTGAAACGAGGAAGTTAATTAAAAAAACGGCTGTATTACCATCGTTCCGGATTATGAAGTCATTGAAACTAATGTTGTTCATTAATTTAGGCTTCCAAAAAGAAAATTAAAACGGAAGTGGTTGAAGTCGAAGGAATAGTGGATGAGATTATTGACGAAGAACTTGAGTTAGAAGAGTCAATTGAAGGCATGCAAGATCCTCTTGAAGATGAAAACATCTTTGAAAGTGACGATCTCATGGCTGAAGAAGATGAATTGTTTTCCGAAGACGGACATCAATGTATGATTTGTGATGACGCTTTTCCAACCAAAGTTAAATTGGAGTCTCATTTGAAAAAAGCTCATTCAGATGAATCTTCATTAAACGGGTCAAAAAAAAAGAAACGGGCTACTGGCCAAAGGAGACAAGATGTTCTCAAGTGTCCTCAATGTCAAAGAATATTTAACCACCGGAATTCGTTGGTGTATCATATGAGAAGCCACACTGGTGAAAGACCACACCAGTGTGAGATGTGTGGAAAAAGTTTTTTTGCTACCTCTGCTCTGAAGGTGAGATTACTAATTTTATTTGTTCATTTTTATATTAGAATTTTTGTTACTATTTGAAAGTTTAAATTTGACATTTATTCTAATCCAGGTCCATATGAGGTTACATTCAGGGGAAAAGCCTTACAAATGTGAGAGTTGCGGTCGAAACTTTCGCCAATGGGGCGATTTAAAATACCATATGATCTCAATACATTCCGATATTCGTCAGTATCAGTGTGAATTCTGTGGTAAAGACTTTGCTAGAAAATATAGTCTGATTGTTCATCGTCGGATTCATACGGGTGAACGTAACTACAAGTGCGAATTCTGTAACAAATGCTTTCGTGCTGCCAGTTATCTTCAAAATCATCGCAGGATCCATACGGGGGAAAAACCACATGCTTGTACAATTTGTGGGAAGCCATTTAGGGTACGTTCGGATATGAAGCGTCATATGGCATCACATAATCGTGAGTCCCATCACACGCAAAATGCTGGAGTGGTTCAGCAATCGGCTCCAACTGTACAGAACATTGTAACCGTTAGCAGTGTAAATAATCCCAATCAGGTAATTCTAAACATGAAAGCGTATCTTTATTATGTGTAGTGATCGTATTAAAAATTGAAACCAGCTTTGGTTCTTCTAAAATTAACGAAAAAAAAATTAGCTGTCATTTAGCATTTTAGCTTTATTTTAAGTGTCCTCATTTTTAGCGAGTTTACACGGAGAAAAAAGTGGTTATAACGAAGGCATAAAAGCGACATTTTCACACAAAAATAAAACCATTAATACCTAATTTTGTTGTTCCAGCAACTTAACGATGCAGCTCCAAATCACAAGCATTTTTTTGCCTATGCTGAAAAACGGGAAACCCGAAATTTCGCGCTTTTTGTGTAACGTTCGTAAAACAGTAGAACATGAGTTGTTAAGAATAGTTTTAGTTGGACGTTACTATCTCGGTAGCTAAGAGAGAATAGCCAACTGGATTTTAACGTTTAAGATAGTTGTAACGAGAAAATTATTTTGTTCTTTTAGTTCAAATCTGCTTTACCAAGTGAAACTTTGAAATTTTCTAGTGATATCGTTAATAGTATTTACTGTCGTACTGTAATTGTTTAAGTGTACCTACATGCATGCATACAATCTGGGAAAAGTGCCTGTAAATTTATGTAACCGTTTTTTTGTGATTCCTTTTGCAGCAGCAAATCATAACGATAGGACCTCAAATAAGTCAGCAAATAGCACAGGCTGTTCGCGCAGGAAATTCAATACAAGTTCCGGTATCTTCCGAAAGTGACTTACATCAGGGGCAACAAATTTCCCTTGAAGACGGAAATGAGGTTGTTATTACGGGAGATATCGTAGAAGGTACTCCAATTAACATTACTCTCACTCAAGAAGGCTTAGCGGCGCATTCTTCACTCGAGGTAAGTATTTGTGGTATTAATTTTGTGATATAAATTTTACCTCAAAATTCGAATCCAAAGTATGAAAGAAGAGATGCTAAACGTTAATTAGGAAATTTAATATTAATAATTATGAATTTGATTTACAGGCGGCTGCAGTTGCTGCACTTCAGCCCGCAGAAATGCAAGAAGGAGGAGTTTTATTTCCTAACAGAGAAGGAACTCTAGAGACTGTGACTATACGTGAAAGCAATACTGGGACACTTTATGTTTGGCCTGTATATATGAACTAAGTTAATTTAGAACTAATTATATAGATAGTAAATAAATGATTTGTCATGTTTATACACATTGGAAGATGAACTGTGTTCCATATTTCAGATTAGTACGTTATGGTAAAAACTACTTTTTGGTAGAACTTTCTTGTGTTGATCTAAATGTATTTTACCAGACTTAGAATACTTTTATGAATACATATGTAGAAATTAAGCATATCTCACAGCAGAAATTGTATAGGATGTCGTTGTGTAGAAAAAACATCAATTCTTTCCTAAGATGCAGTAGCAACCAATTTCATGTTATCGGAATCGGACTGCTAATTTTTAATTTTACTACTATGTACGTATGTACTAACTTTTGTAGTCATTTTAAATTTGGAAATATTACAAATTATAATAGCGGGTTAATACTTCCATTTTTTCAATAACATTAAATGCAGAAAAAAGTTTAATAAAAGTATATTTTACGCGTACAAAATGTAAACTGCATTACCATCAAAATTGATTAATTCCAGTATCTATCCATCGCTAAATTAGAAGTATAAATTCTTTTTTGTTTGAATTATCTCTGACATGTTTTTGACTTGTTATGCTCGTTTTCGGTGGAGGAAAAGGTCTTAACATAACTCAATAAGGAAAATACGAAAGAGGGGGAAAGATGTTTTCGACAGCTACTGTTAGGTATTTTTTTACTTAGCGAAGATCTAAGCAAAGGCTTCAAATTTTCGGCTTTGCTCGTCCATGTGAAACGTGACAGTTGTACTCAATGGCTATCTCATTTCAGACCTTATTCTGCTACCAGTTCTGTTCTGATATATCAAGGGTTTGTGTTTTCTATAGACTTCCTTCGTTATGATGATTCTCAGTTCTTTCCTTTACTTACTTACCTACAGCCTCTTCTGATCTGTCTGCCTCAACCTTCATCCATCTTCCTTCCTAACTTCTCGCGTATAATGTGATCGTAAAATACCTTGTAGGTGCTACATACGTACCTACATTAAATCCTAGTGCATGTTCAATTTCTACATTACAGTCCACCTTTCCAAAACTTTCTCATTAATTCCTTTCTTTTAGTATTACTTACCATTAGCCTTATGCAATTATAACATTTTGTTTTCATCAGTTTACTGCATACCTCTGTAGTAATCACGAATGAATGTTAGCGATAAACCAAGTTCAATATTTCAGTTGCGTCAACATGGTCGCTTTCTTCTCTAAACACGCAATGCCTATCGTTCTTCTAGCTGCTGGTTCAGACCTCTGAAAAATCACAATCAGAACTCATTGTAAATCAGCGAACTTTCACTCTTCATGCTCTGTGTTCAATGAAGCCAAATCGCAATTTGGATTGGGCAATGTCTGTAATTTGTATGACAATCCTGACAGATGTTGTTGTGCTGGAAATTCTTACTGTTAACTCAAGTTCAAGTTCAAACTTTCCTTCCGCATGTACAACTGTGTAGGAAATACTTTGTAGTTGTCGTTGTCTATTGGGTGCATCGAATTACTTGATTTTTTTTTGTTTTCGGCTACCACACCGGACCTTTGTGAACATCAGATTGAGGAAGTCATGTTGAAAGAGAGCGTAAGAGAGAAAGAAGAAAATATCCTGTAATGGTTTTACCATCGAGTTGCTCTTTTAGTTTCAAGTCACGTCAGAGACTCGAAATCTTTTGTCAGTTCCACCAAGTTTCTGCTCTGACGATGAGTCTTTGCTCTTCCAAGCTTTTCTTTCCCCTGCTCTCCTGT
Organism: Ptenothrix huangshanensis; assembly: GCA_036851915.1. Classification (NCBI taxonomy): domain Eukaryota; kingdom Metazoa; phylum Arthropoda; class Collembola; order Symphypleona; family Dicyrtomidae; genus Ptenothrix; species Ptenothrix huangshanensis. Next base: position 26,950 of record JAAXYX010000382.1, read on the forward strand.
CTCTACCTATCTGTATTCCGTATATCAACCAACTAGCACCAGCAACTAGCCCACACTGAGACTCATCTTCGCATCCTATATATCGTTTCCTTTCATTTTGTTCTTTCTCAGTCTCTCACTGTATCTCTGACGAGCTCTATTTCCACGAGCTTGTAATCATCATTAACATCGACAATAATTTAGATTTATTTGAAACATTCCCTACTCATACGTGCTACAACACTACTTCTACCATTTCTTTTTACGCGTATTATCTTTTTTGTCTTTTCATAGCTGGTGTCTTTGTAAGTGAGAGTGAATAATACATGTTTACCAGTTCATGCCGCCAAACGGTCTTTTTACATAAGATGCATTATTTCCGTACTTCACAACTTGGAGAACTCTTCGGTATTTTTGTGTTCTCAACACCATCTGCACTACCAAAACAACGATGGGGTGATAAGCATTCGATGTATGCAGCACACTTTCCTTACATAGGTTATCATATTGCACTTGCTGACGTACTCAAAGACTCAAAGATTGCTATTATGTGCATAGGTAGTAGGTAGGCATGCACCGAAACCGAAACTCCTTTCACGCTTGCCTTGCTTCTACACATGTACTACTAGTAGTTGTTCGTGTGTTGTTGAACAACGATATACCATACCTTGGGTAAATTGCTCCATGCTTGCAATCAGAGGCCATGTTCAGACTTCTAATTTCTACGATGAGCCGATGAGTCTCTACGTTCTATGGACGGACCCCAAAACTGATTCGTAGAAAAGTGTACCCGTTCTTCTCAGATTGATTTACAATCCCAAGATGTAATGTTTATGAACGATAGGTATAGGTAATCCGCTTAGTTTTTACGGCACTAAGATTGTTCTCAAATAGGATAGATATCCATACTTGCTTACCGATACTGCATAATGGCTTAAAGGTTCTATTTTTGAGATCTAGTGAAACTAATCACAGGTCATAGTCTATTGATAATGATTTCAGTATGAATTCGTACTCATAATATCAAGGAAATGGGATGAATTATATTTTTAAACTGCCAACTTGCTCAAAAAACTATGTACTCATATTTATTATTTAATTTGATGACTTAATTGCGGCGCCAATTCACGGTAGATGAGTTTTTGAGTCAAAAACACTGCATAGTAATTAAGTACCTACTTGAATTGAAAAGTTTTTGCCACTCAACTGCACGCTGTGTAACATCTTTTACTTCGAAGTTTAGATTTTGACCTTGCAAAAAAGAAGATAGTATCTACCTCCATTTTTATTTCGTAATTTTTTTAAATCTTAAAGCTTTATAGTCGAGAGCAACAAATCATGGGAAACAACATCCCGTATTTAAATTTTTAAGATCTCATCCTGAATGCTGACACTAATGGAGCCAGAGCGGTTTTCATCGAAGGTATATAAACAAGTAAATGGTTGGTGTTGGTAGGTGCATTGCATTACTTACTTGCATCCAGGCAAGAGAGTGCGGAAAAGAAAGTGGAGTTGCAACGCAACACTCACATAAGAAAAAATATGTGATGTATGGGCTGCAACTGCAATCCACCGTGGTCTTGGTCTACAGTGCAGTGGGAAATGAAATGCAACGTTAGTGATGCACACGAAAAGCTTTTCATATACGTGAATAAACGTAAACTTGCTGCTGACAAATTTTGTTAAAGTATTTAAATTTTAGACAGTCAGTGGATGCTTTTTATTCCTAAATTTCGACGGTGGAATTCGGGGTGCAGGTTGCATAATGTAAATGTAGGCGTGAATCCCATCGCAGGAAGATGGGGAAGCCGGAAGAGTGCAAATTTCCATTTTTTTCTTGTCGATTTTTTCGGCGTCCTGATGCTGATGCTGGTGGCGTCTGTATATTATGCATAATCGGTTTTCAGTGTTCCGAGAACTTGGTTTACATCGTGCTCCTCGTTGTACAGGCGTATCATAGCCCCAGTCACTCCTAACTCCACTTGAATTAGATACAAAAATTTGGTTCTTCGGTTTTTACCCCGTGAGTATTCTATCCATTTAATGTATACAACGTTAGATATAACCTAACAACACATTAGAGTAGTAGTATTTGTGGTTGTGGTTGTTCTCGATTTAAACATGCATACTAAGTACATATCGTCGTTGAAGAAGCAAACCATGGTATATGCAATTTTCCTTAAATTCAATTCCTGTTAAAGGATCTTTCGTCTAAATGCAAACTATGTTAACTGCCCACTGCAAGGGGGACACATTTAGCATTACTTGCATTTAGGAAAAACCGCGCATAGCATGAATTACATTTCTGAAAAATTTCGTTTAACATGGTTTACATATTCAAAGATATGTGCAAGTGCTTACTTCTGGGAGTCCGCGATTAAAGCAGACGCTTTTATTTTCAGTGCACTTTGCTGTCATTTTCCTCAGATACATACAAACAAACAAAGGGTTTACAAGCACAATATTTGAACTTGGCTGGACTGCCAAACGCACGGTTATTATTTGTATTTTATCTGGATGCTTCATCCTAAGTAATGCTCAGCTTAATCTTAATTCTCAGTTCAGTTCAAAATGGTGTGTTTTGTCTAGCCATTGTCAGAACTACATGCTTATGTATCCACACCAGCATACATGGTACACATTACAAGTGTTTACAGGGATGCGCATCTTCCCTGAATCATTCTGAATGTGTAATCTGCATTAATTTCCTCTGTAATTACGTCTGGGAAATGATGATAACCTCTGGTGGATTCTAAGCCAAGACATCTTGACGACTAAACTGACTGAGTGATACAAAATTCATGCAGCTGTGGTTTTTCAACGGACTGGGTAGGATAGCACACTGAACTCCTCGGAGGCGTGTGCGTCTGGTATAGAGAAATAAAGCGGGTAAGTTAGTCGGTCCTTGATACCTGTACCTAATGCAGTCTACGAATGTGTTCGCTATACAAATACGCCATCCTTCCATACATTTATACTGTTCTACTCCAACTCCAACTCAAATATTTGTATACCTTTACGAAACAGATAGGATTAACAGTCCTTGACGATGACATTCGTAAATTCTTCTCGGTTCAGATTTTCAGTATTTCAGTAACTCCAGACATGCTAAACTATTTTGAAAATGGAACTGTTAAGTATTAAGAATTAAGGCAAGACAGCACATCGTACGATTAGTTTACAGATGCTATGCGTGATGTATACGTGAGTCGTAGTATTAGAATTCCCAAGGTAATATTATGATCATCCCATTCCCGTTCGTCTAAAATGTCTTAAGGTATGTATTTCTAATTTGATTTGACTTTACCAAAACAGCATTTCATTCTTCAAGTAAAAATAGAACTGAATTGTAAATCTAAATATGTAAATAACGTAAAGAAAAGTAGGAAAAGGTAAGATTCAAGATGACTTTCGCCCCAACAAGTGATAGTGGGATTATTGTACTGAGCTATCAAATCAATTTCAAGAAAATCCCCGGAAAAAATTTTTGCCTGGTAGTTTTCTTACGACTATAATACCACCGAAAAATGGTAAATCCTTCAAATTTCGGAGAAGTCAGGTCCCGAATAGATTCCGTACACAATGAAAAATTTCCTTGATAGTTGCAAAGCTGACAATCAAACCCTGTGTAATGTTTTCATATACCTATGCCTATACCTACGTGGCAACTTATGTATACAGTTATTTGCTATAGCTACCAACGAGTTTATAGTTCATAAAACATAAAGGCAGTGCACTTCAGTTCAGTGGTAGACACCAAGTGTACCTCACCAACTTGATATTGCAGCTATCACTAATAATAAACGTTTCAACAGGGAATACGTGCTCTTGGGTGAGTTTGAGAATTTTTAAAGACTACTAGTGTAGTGAAATTTTTCTATCGAGTTTTAAAATCCTGGAGAAAAGAAAATGAAAATGTAATCCCTTCGTTCAATTTTACCCTATCCTAAATAATTATTTTGGAACATAATACCTGAACCCAGACAAGTATTGAGATATTTAGCAGCTATTGGCTTGCTATACTGTAAGGCTATAGAGTTGGCTACTGAAGCTAAAGCATCTCCAAAATCCCGACTATGTATTTATTCTTATACACACATACTGCATACGTATGCGTATGTAATACCTACCATCTAATAATGACTAATGCATAAGGACTGAAAATTAAACAGGAAATGTCTAGTGCTATATAGTAGCATATGGATAACCATTGATATTAACATTTATTGTGTATAATGCCTTGAGTCTCGCATAATCGTAAATAATTTTTCAATCGTGTCTTCTTAATAGGAGAATCCATTCAATTTATTTGGGTGTATCTAGCTTTCGCTGCCAGGCTGCCTCAATGTACACATGTGTGACACTAATAAACGACGCAAACGATGTGAAAACGAGCTCATATTTGAAAAATATTGAAGAGCAAGAAAATCTTCAGCTAATAACATACGATGTTATTGCTCTTAATAGCATACATACTGGGTGTATTAGGTACCTAGTTAGGGAGGTACTTTAGCACAAACAAAAACAACTTGAGTATTTTGTAATGAGAAAAAAATACTGGTGACAAGCTTTGTATGATATACTTGTTTACAATTAAACTTAATAATACTCCACCACCCCGTGGTAACACGTTCCGATCTCAGCCCAGTTTCCCAAGCTGCTCAAATGAGAAGATATAGAAGAGTTGAAGAGTAAGTGAACAAAGACGTTTGGGGTATGGAGGATTTAGAAATCCCTTATTCTTTAAGCTCGCTTCATCCATCAACATGTGGCATGAGTTTCTACATATTCACCAGAGACTTGTTGTAATCCGCTTCTCCATAAGTATATCCATACTTGGGTGGGTACGCGTATGCAAAGTGACAGGAAGGCAGTGGCAGCAGTACGCTACTGTACCATCTTGTCAGAGACAGACGAATGAAGACGCTGAGAATGTAAATGTACAAAGATGTCAACTAGGGAAAAAATTTCAGCACAAGACGCTAGTAAATATAAACCTAATGCAGCAAAGTTTTTTTCCCTTTCAACCCTTCATTTTGCATACGGACATCATACATGCGTATCCCCAGATGCATGACCGTGAATAGTTACTAATACGCCTAACGACAAAATGAAGACTATGACGAGGAGACATATTTATATCCATACAATGATATATGCATCCCAACATGGGTAGGTATTATGGTATGGCAAGCTTTTGAAAGTATGAACATTCCACTCGGCAGTAATTCTTAAAAATTCACTTGAAGAATAATTATAAGAATAACCGTCACTAGACTAATTCATGTTCTCTCCACACGTTCATTAAAACGTAAAATATTAAAATACCTACTCAAAGCATGTGACAGCGTTTGTGTAAGTTTTGATTAGAGGAGTAATTATATCCTCGTCAAAATACTTGAGACAGAGGCATACTACAGGCCTTAATGATCATGTTTTTTGTTCTACATACTATTCACGGATCAACTTGGTATAAGTAATTACAAATACGTAATACCTGCGCTAATTGTGATTTCTGCGTTCCTCCTCTCAGCAGTCAGAGCATCAATTGCTGTCGCTTTTAAGAATAGAGGCAATGGCTAGGTAGGCATTTTTTTAAAGCGTGGCGAACGCATGCATAGACAATACATGTACCTACATAGGACGAATAAATGTTTTAGTCCATCCACAAGTGTTTCATACTTGGCTTGCTCGTGTTTCCTTTTAGGTATTTTAATATGAATAGCTTAAACATGTGAGTAGGTACATGGGAAATTTTTAAGGCGACATGAAATGAAATTATTCGGTGTGCTATACTGTCCTATACCATACATGCAGATAGGTATAGGTACATACATGACTGGTTATAATAAAAATCTAAGTAAAATTGTTTTCATATGCATCCAAGTAGCCTCCATGCTGATGTATTAAAATTACAGATTCGACTAAAAACAAAATATATTTCCTTCTATCCTCCAGGGAATGTAACAGTTCATGGTTTCCTTAACACACATTGTCTTGCTCGTAACAATATTTGACAGCGCAATATTTCACGCAAGTTCTCGAAAACTAAAGGTCAAGGGTTAAGCGATACTAAACCACTGAGTAATATAAGAACATGCACAGTTGACAACACTCATATTTTTATACAATAACACTCGAAACCCTGCCAAAATCTAATTTTAAAGGGAATATGGTGAGTACACAATAGTACAAAAAGGAAGAAGGAATTGCTGATCGAATCAAGGTACAAAATATATTACGTCAAAATATCGTTTTTCAAAGTAAAAGTGGTGGAGGTTCGTGATAAAAAGCGATTAAGGGATACCAAATCTTATTTCATCGAAATCCGAGCCGAGCGCATTCCATTATCACAGCTGATATGATACAGGAATATCTAAACTGAATTAACTAAATGTTTGTATTATCTTAGAGGTATGCTACGCTTTATGGGTAACATATTCAAGTGAATACACAAATTTGGGAACAAATTATATTCCTCAACTCGTTAAGGGTCGTGTATCTGTTACTTATCGGTCGGTATGTAATATGTACGATTATAAGATGTTAGCTTTGTGGATGCCTATGCAACTGTACCTACGTTTGCGGTTGGGTTTGTCTAAATGGAAATGGGAACCGGAATACATAACTTGCGTCACGTTTTGATGGCGTCTTGCTTGGGTCGATGAATCTTTTTCGTTAGGTAAGTTTTGTATTTATTTTTGTCTCTGGAAGCGTCTTTTAGTCAAAGACAAGAACAAGAGGAGGAGGAGAACGACTCAAAGTCGAGTAGAAAGAGATGCTCCATGAATGTCACATTAGGAGTAAATGGTTTTACGGGGGTGACGAACGCAACACACGTAGGTACTTCTTTCTATACAACTTTTATCTTCTACTCTCCAACACAGTATCGCGTACAGATTACATACATTCTATACACACTCGCTCTCTCTCTCTCTCTCACTCACTCTCTCCTTCGCCTACCGCTTCACGCATCTCATTTTCTTGTACAGATATTCGGAAAACTCCCACCAGCAACAGCAACTTCATTTCTCTACATCTAAAAAGCATCGAAGAAGCCATGTAGGTACATAGGTACTTTATACACCAATCGGTATGGTATACCTATGAGGACGAGGACGAAGAGTGCATTCGTGCATCCGACGCACTTTCCATGCAGTTTCTACACCACGTTTCAACGTCTTGCCTTGTCTTGTCTTGTCTTGTATGTAAAGAAGCAGGGTTTCCTCAAATACCTTCAAAACAAAATGCAAGAAAATTACGTTATATATGAACAACAGAAATGCACGCGTGCATACATACTAGTCATGTGATTATACCAAGGGACCTTACATTACATCTACATGTGGAAGAAAAGCGAGGGTTTTACACACACATCACAGTAGCATACCGTGCATCTTGAGTCTTGAGACTTTTTTTACTTATCTCCCTGAACCACCTACTAAAAGCAAGTAACTGAATGCGAGTAATAAGTGCGTCAACTAAAACACGCTGGTGTTGGCAGAAAAACCAAATTCAAAGTCAAAGCAAGGTATGGGAGATTTCATCGCTTCCTAGGATAGCGAATATTATTAGTGGGATGAGAAGGCAGACGTCTTGACTTCACCGCACCGTCAGCTCCTCTTCAACGGCATCAGCACCAGCACCAGCGTCAGTCCAATATACTTTTAGGTAGGCTCTGAATACTCGTAGGTACATTCCCACAACTACACAAGTAGATATTTTATTATTAGTTTCCCTGTGACGTTCAGGACTTACAACTTTACAGCTACAATTTATGTTCAACCGCTTACAGTGTTTCATTTTTACCGAAAACTTAAAATCATATTTGAAATTTTTACATGGAAATGCGTCTAGCAGGCTGAAAGTTTTCAGATATTACTTATATCTGCTTTGCCTTCGTCTTGGATACCTTCCACCATCGTCGTTTCGACATGCGACCTGTGGGATTAGTAGTCGGTGGGAAGCGAATACGAATTTCTTGGAATTATTTTGGCTATAAATTGATGGGTGCTTAAAGTTAGATCAACATCGTTATCGTTTTCACAAACCCAGCCAAATCCAAGTCAAGCCAATGACTTTTCATGAAATGTAGGTGTAGTTTAACTCCATCAATATTGTTACATATTTCAAACTTTAAACATAACTTGAGTTTGAGTAAAAAAAAAAGATGGTAAAAAATAACGAGTGTGCAGACCCACTACACCAAGTACCAAATAGGTACTGAATTGCCACGAATCTCTTAACTAGAGGGTCGTGAAATATTAAGTTAGAGAGGGAAGAATACAAGTACCGTAAAACTTCTAAAGTACCTAAAAACATCCCCGAATGTTTTCCCTTAGGATTCAGAAGATGACCAGTCTGCCTATTTATTTATTTACTGTATGGTCAGCGAACATGATAAATTGGATATTTCGAATTTTCTCTAATGGAGATTCAACAAACGAGCATGTTCTTACAGAAGTTCAGTCATCTATCTCAAGATAGTGCAATAATAACATTTTTCAATATTTTTAGGGTATGTACAATCTTATTTTTTATAAATGAATTATTTTTATGTTTGTATTTTTCTGTTGCTAGCTTCAAAATAAGTAGTAAAGGATTGGGTGGAGTATAGTTAGAATAAAATTTCTTACAAGTATTTCTCGTTGGCTTCAGTTGGGATTATATTTTAGTCCCTAAAGATAACCCGCCAAATCTAATTGACAATTCAACTAATGATGGCCTAATGACTTATACACGATACATTTTTAAAAGGTAGCAATTGCACAGGAGCACTGTGCAAGTTTTACGGTAATTGGTCCATGTATGGTTTCAATGCGGTAAATATCAGTATTCCATAAGTGATAAATTATCCATTAGCCTATTCATAAAACTTGGAGGAGAGAAATCTGGCTGGTAATTACCAATGTGATGTCAGTATGCATAAGCCTCAAGCCTTCTAGCTCGCGGAAGTCGGAAGACGAATTAAAAGACATTAAAACCTTTTTTTCAGAATCTTAAGTTTCGACGTCGATGCATGAAAATGGTTAAAGGATAATCTGACTGTTCAATTACACTATTTCTCAACTTTCGATTTCTTATGAGGAGCATGTAAAATTTTGAGTGGAAAGAATAAGGAGAGAAGGGAAAAGACGGATGCGGATGATAGTAGCAGTAGCGGTTTGTTGGAAGAGGAAATGAAGAGGCTGAAAGTTGCTCTCGAACTGAACACCTTGTTTTGTCTATTCAGCTTTAGTTTTGAGATCTTTGGTTCTTTCTTCATGCGCGCTCCACCACCACTACCATCAAAGACCAACACCATCACCATCAACATCCACTGCCTACCACCACCACCGCACCGAACCAACAAAATCAACAGCGACCACGAACGAGACCAAGTTCCCAAACTTTGAGCAGAAATGGAACAGTTTCACTCTCACTTCTTCATGACGCGTGTTGTTCCACGATGGTCTGGTTTCCACGTCTTTCAGCAGTTTTAGCTACAGTCTAGTCTTCAGCAACTCCACAACGTGTGTTTTTCATTCAGCACAATTTCATTCACTCTTAACAACTTCCACCACCACCGGCATCGCGAGTCCAAGAAGCTTAGCTTCTACCGACAAAACTTTTTTTCCCCAATCGAGCAAACAACAACTTCCCATTTGCAAGTGCAAATATCAACATTTCGTTGTCCAGGTCCGGTGCGGTGAAACGCAACGTCTAAGTAACGGCGTGTTTGCTAACTTTTGTAATACGTAGTGTGTACATATAAAAAATATAATTATACACCTGCCTTCATCATGACCCTTTCTTTCCTCTGATCTTTCGTGTGGGTCTGGTTGGATGGATACTTACATACAAACAAGAGACAAGTGACTTACAAGGGATTATCTTCTCATTTCATACACAACTTTCCTACTAAAAGTATTACTTACTCGTACTCGAATACACAGTGTAAATAATACTCGGGGATTACGGATTTTGAAATTTGCATGAGAAGTTACACATAGAACTAAGTTTGTTTAGCAAGTTTGCCGTCAAGTTGAAGTTTGTGAGTACATCAGCCTGTTAAGTTTATGCTACGAGACACGTGTTACAGTGGCAGATGAGCAACAGTTGCGAATTTCAGTGTAGTGCTGTGTGTTTATTGGAAATACCATGGAAGATTCCTTAAATTTTACTTGACTACCTAAGTTGCTTCAAACTACAAAAGTTTTTGCTCCAACGTGTACTTATTTAGGTACTTCCATTTTATACATGTGGCTATTACAAAAGGCTACGCTACGTTTTGGAATGAAAACCTGAGTGTTTGACATTCAATTTCGTCGGAGTTTCTTAACTTGACTCAAGAAAAGAATAATGGATACTAGTAATGCACTTGAACAAAACGTTTTTTGCACCCGAAACAACGGAACCGACCGTGCATAATGACAAACTAATATACCGTGCCAAACCAGATAGAAATTTAATGTAGAAGTCAAAAGAACAACTCAGATATCGTGGATCCACTGTGTAGGTAGTACACCATACAGAGTCAACTCTGGTCTTGGTAAGTTCATTCATTTTTTATTTACTTTGCCGTGACTCCCAACGTCCCAACCCAACATAACATCATCGACAGACCGACATTGTGTTGTGTATAAATTTGAATTGTATATTACAGGGCGGCATTCACTTTAAATCTGAAGATTAATAAAATTGCGCGTTTATTTTGCGATCGAGTTAGAGCTTTTTTTGTATCTCAGCTACAAGTAGAAAGAAATGGACACGATGGCGTGTCTTTTACAAAAGATATGACGAGCCGAACTAATTTATACGGTGAACATGATCACACGATACGATACCAAGTGTGAATTTGGAACACTATACAAACAAACTTTGAAACGCATTAAAATACAATTGGAATCAGAAGGATCATATAATTATATTGCATATATTTGCTACCTATTTAGTTGCTTCGTCTTGCAATCACGACAGATTAAATCTGGAAGATAGTAAACCACGATAAGAGTAAGTTTATGTGCATAGCATTTATGTACTTAAAAGGTAGCATTTTTTCCACTGTGAAAGAAAAAAAACTATTAAATGGAAGTTCATCATGATTTCGAAGAAGTCAAGGTAATTGTTTTCCTGCATGAGTTGATTGATGTATGCCATTCAAAGAACAAAGTAACCAGAGCCGGGCGGACTGTTAGGATGAGGATTTCAATGACGGCTAATGGATGCATTTAATGTGGAACTACATACTACCTATCCACTGAAGCCAAAGCCAAAACCAAAAACAATTTTTTCCTATACATAGTTATCTTATATTGCAATGGATTGCTCACCCATGAGTACGATGACTATGAACGATGACTGCAAACATGAAACACTTTAACACTAACAAACCGACACTCACACCGTCCGTACCTGTCCGTAGTCTGTAGTCACATTCTCACGAAATGGGTACATACCTTCATACATAAACCGGTGATTCCAACAAATCTGTATTTTCCTAATAGGTGTAAAAACAAGAAAATATTGTGATTCATGATCTAATGCGCCCAATACACATACTAATTCGGCTTGATTATAATCATTGCATGATAGTCAACAGGAACAGAGCTACAAAATAATAACACACATGTATGAATAAATTGATACCTTAAAAATTCAAAATTCTTGCTCGTGGCCACCTCTGCATCTCCATCTCTACCTACACCTCACACTTTGATATCCAATTACCAAGTACATACAGCGAACAGTTGTGTGAGCAATCAAGTTCAGCATCATCAACGATAGCTACTGTATTAGGCGATTAGACCTGAAACCCATACTAAAACAATTATCTTACATTATTCCATTTCGAGTTACGTTACCATCATCATCACGTTGCACTCTTGTTGGTTTGGTAGTTGTTACTGTTGCTATCGTTATGCATCAGCCGTGCAAAATGCAGTCGACATTAAAGTTCCTACCTTCCATTGTTTGAAAGCATAAAGCGCTAGCGTTGAAATCGAAAGTATGTATCTATGCTAGAGTCAGAAGAATAGAAAATTACCGAGATATAAGAACCACATCCTTCTCTAGTTTTATTTTTTTTCATACCTTTCTCTCTCCCTCCCTCTCTGTCTCATTAAACAAAAGTACAAATTAAATGATTAGTTCATCCGTATGTCTCAACCGTGTGTCTAAATTCTTAACCTTGACAAAGCAATGCAAGGAATTGAGTTTGCTTCTCCATTCTCCGTGATCTCTAACGTCAAAGAAGTAAGAGCAAGAGCTTAGAGGAATAAGGCAAAAAAATCTGTACAAAACAAAAACTCAAACAAAGAAATATTCAGGTAATAAAAATGTGCTTGTATGTAATTTCAAAGCTTTATTTCACTTTAATACTGAAAATCAGAATCTTTGTATGAATCACTGTGCTCACTGGATCGTGAGTTGTGAAGTACATAATATGAGAACAGAACTGATTTTCATTCATTAGAAAAATACGTAAGGAGATACCTACTTAGGATCATGATTCAAGTTGGAGGAGAACTCAATTTAATTATGACATCAACAATTTACAATATCAAACTGAGCATCATCGGAGCTACTTGAAATGCATTATATGTGCATACTATTATAATTCTATCCAGCGGTTATTGTACGATTACAAAGGAAGGATACGGAAAGAAAGAGTTTTGGTACAGTAACTAATTTTTGAAATTCGTTAAAATCTATGACATGACAAAAAGCTACGCGTTCTATTCAACTATTCACCTTGTGGGCTTTTTGTGAAATTGCAGGTGAGATAAATCAAAATGTCGTAAGTGTTCAGGTGAACAAATATCTATAATTCAAAACTTCATCGTCCCTTTGTTTCCATCACGCTCCAAAGAAGTCATTTTTTTTAACAATAAATTGTAATTATAGTTAGACATACAATTCAAACACCCGCAAACAATCAAATACCCGCAAACTCCTCAAGTCCCTCATAGTATTCCCATGCACATGACAGCATAACTTAATCATACTGTTCCAGAATAGTGGGGCACAGTACAATGCAATTCAATTCAGTACAATACAACGGGATTTCAAAACCCTGTTGGAGATTTGCTCTTTTTTGTGCCAAATCCCTTTAGGTGTGCTTTGAGGTAAATGTGTGAAATAACCTGAGATATTGCACTTTTTTACTACATCTATGTATCTTCTCATACCACCAATATATTGTGTATGTAACAAGAATATACCATTTTAATATACCTACGTCATCTGTAAGCTATGTTGTTTTTTGGGTACATGTAATCATACTACCTTATTGTACAAACCATGAAAACCCTACCTGTATATACAGTCATTTTTTCAAAGTTGAACTCTGACCTACGTGTCAATTTGCACCAAATGAAATTACTAATCAATATATGTACAAGCAAAAAATTAGGTATTTTTTTATTTTGATGTGTGTCAAAATTGTAGTGGTGGGTGTATAATAAGAAAGTTCCGTTTTAGGGGCACGTAACATTACAAAACCTTCTATTACATGAAAGTAATGAAAGGAAGGACCACGTCTTCTTTTTATGTCAAGTTTACGTTTCTCAGTGGACTCAGAATAGTTGACAGTGACCCGACCATGGGATACAAACAAATAAATAAGAGTAAGTATAGGGATGCCTGTGTCTCATCCACCTTGTTCGCTTCAACTGTTTGGTTTAGCTTATTGTTGGCACAATATAGTGTTGGCTCATTCAATATGACGAGAGGGTTTAACTCCCTCCCTGTCTCAATACGAAGCATAGGCCATATCATACCAGACAAGAGTAGGACATACAGGCCAAAACCAGCACTAGAACCAGACCGCAGAGGGTAGGTACCTTTTTCTTTTCCTCATCTGCTACCTGTATACATGCATAGGTAGGTAGGTATACATTCACCTCGAAGCTACTCTATGCCCCAGTCTAACTCAGTCAGTAATAACAGACAGTTCCTCCACATCGCGTAATCCTTACTACAAAGTTTTGGGTACATATTGGAATTACCTAATACGTAATACACACTGAAACATAATAGGAAAGAAAAGCAGACAGAAAAACTAGAAGACTGTGTGTGTGTGTTCAGTTGAACAGTAGAGTTGGTGCTGGTGCTGGTGAATAAGTTCTCTGTGCCATCCCACGGGGTCTTTCTTTCTTCTCATTACCTATGTATTTAGTCGACCGGCTGAACAAGGCTAAATTCAGTCGTGGTTGATTCTTCACCAGGCTGAAGTCGAAGATTTAGGAGTTGTATCAGAACCAGAGTACCTATGTCACTTGCTTTCCGTTTCAAAGCAGTTTGAAGCCACAATCAGAGGCATGGTCCTGGCCATGTGCTCACCATTATTACTTATACCGTACATACCTTGAATATATTTAGGACTACAGTTATATTCTCAGTGCGTCCTCGTCATGCTTTACGCCGAGTGCAAATTCAGATTAATTAATTAATTTAGTCAATCTACTAATTAACGCTTTGTGCCATTTCTCCTTTCCTTGCAGGATAATTAAATTCATACTCTCGTATTTTTAGAACTTTGCTCCTGTGCTCGGCAGTTCTTGCTCAAACGAGTTTATCTTACTACTATGTAGTGGGCAGTGGGTTATAATCATTAATGCTAATGGTGCTTCGTCCGATTGAGTGGTATTAATAAATCACCCTGCAAACTCAAAGC
>JAAXYX010000383.1:0-41573 GCA_036851915.1 Ptenothrix huangshanensis
CGCGTGGATCTGTCTCACGAAAAGATAGTAAATACCGCTAAGCCGCTAATTAATGGATAATTATCCTTTAATTGTTTGGCAATTCACGTGTAAACATACGCAATTAATTATTATGCCACAAGTCCAGTATGATTACAAACTGCAGCCGTAATTCTATTACTATTGCAAGTTAAAGCTGAGACAATTTTCCTTTTCACTGCCTTTTTCAACGCCCTCTTTGTTCACCGCACTCGAAACCTACTAGGCACTAGGTTTGGTCTTCATTGGAGAACAGTTTTCTGGGGTAACGTGGATTTTTGGTTTGCTGATGAGCTGAACGCCGAACCTTGTCTTCGCTGGTTGTTCTTAAAGTCGCTCGGCCCAATCAGTGAACTTTGTTTTACAGACTGGTGGGACTCGTGAAGTGGAATTTTTCTAAATGAAATTATAGCAGGCGTAAAGTAATTGCAGCTAAGGAGTAAGCTTGTTTACCCTGAATCTTCCTTAAAAGGTTTGGAAATTCGTTGTTTAGTATCCCAATTCGAATTCTAATAGTTGTTAAAATGTATTTTCTAACGATAAGATATGCAGCATTTTTTGCAACGGAATAATTACGTAGAAACTTTGAAGACCAAATGCCTTCAACATTATTTCATATTACATTAGTCCAGTAACTTAATCCAAGATACTTAGAAAGCAGCAACTTGATGCAAAACAAATTAAAATAGAAATAATTACCTCGTTCGGGAAGAACAGATCCACATCCTGAACGAACGTATGAGATGAAATGTACACACTCTTCTTTTCAATCCATAAATGATTAATGACACTTTTATGTGATGTGACCAGAATAAAAACTAGTTTGCGATAATTATAAATGAATAATAATGGTAATAAGTCAAAGGTTTAGATTAGGATACTAACTTTTATTTGCAATCACTCATGGATATGAAAATGTAATAGTCGGACGTTGTCATAAATGATAATCATTCATACGCATTCAAAATTTGAATCCTGCTGAATATGAAAAACAACGAATTCCACAAATGAAGATCTAATTATTGAGTAGTTAATTAATTTGTAAATCGTACAACGTCTATTACAGCAACGCCTTGGATTTCATGTCTTGTAAATATCTGTATCTATATGTAATTTAATTAGTTAATACTTACATTAATATAATTATACATTATGCTATTTTGTAAAAGAAGACAGCACTTTAGCCATGCAAGCCACAATCTAAATTAAATGTAAATTATAGCACGCTGAATATAAGGCACATATCTAATTTCGACACGATGAATGCTTTTGTAGAATTATGATAAAGATGACTATATAAAGTTATCTATCCTTATCCTTGTTTCCACTCTTCGGATTAAAAGGAACTCAAATTACGATTCTGTACATAATGTCATCAGAATTGAGAGATAATTATAAAAACATGTATGGCGACACCGTGTGGTAAGAATTGCTAAATATTCACTATAAAGTAAGGCACACGTACAAGATTCTTCAGTTCAATTACAGAAAACATTGTTTAGCTATAAAAACAAGAAGGAATAATAGTTTAGCCAGCCTTAAAGTTTACTCCGTTGGTAAATGATTATCAAAATCTACGAATAAGTACCGGTATTAAAGTCAAAAATTGACTTATGTAAACAATCGCCAATCTCTTCGTTCGTCTGCATCACGTTCTCTTTCAATTATTTACAGCTAAATACTACAGTGCATCTGTTTTATATTCGTACATAGTCAAAGTAATTACATTATTGTAAATACAATAATAATGATAAGAACTCAATCAGTTTCATTTTGATGTCTAACATTACACTTACTCAATTTTGACAGTATGCACCTAGCTCAATTGAAACCCCTTATCCACACTCCTTCTACAAATGACATTGTAATTACCTACAAATTAGTTATTTTCAGCAATATGACAAGCCCATTATCATTATTTTTACCCTTAGCAGCAATGAAATAAATATGCATTTCCATACAGTGATCTATAAATGCGTCTACGTAGCTCGTTTACAGAATAACCAGACTGCCTGTATCCCGTTTCCTCTCTTTATCCCAGGAATCAAAATGACGGAAAAACTTACGATACTCTGTCGTGGGTTCTGCTTCATCGACAGCTACTGCTGCACCCTGCGGCTCAACAGACGGTCTTCGGTTTCGAGGAAAATAATTGCTTGTAGGTTCTTGTTCCTGCTGAGGCTGAGCATAGTTGTTATTATTATTATTAGTATTATTATTATGTGGACGTCTGGTTCGGTAATTCTGTCGATTGCTGTTATGGGTGTAGTCTCCAGTTGGATCCACCTCAGATCTTCTGAATCCATTCCCCTGCCCTCTGCCCCATTGACCCGATCTTGTTTTCGGCACAGGAGGGTTAGATGGAACGACGAAATCTTCCTCGTACACATGCTTGTCTTGGGGTAAAAAGGGTAGATCGAAATTTCTCGATGAAGACGAAATGGCAACAGCATAGCTGGAAGCTCTTGAGGTTGTTCCATGGGCTCCATTTGTGACTGAGCTGCTACTGTGAACCAAACGATTATTATTTCTCCCATTTGACACCGACTGACTGAAGGCAGATGCACTCTGAGGATTCTCATGGGTCGAGAAACTGACGCTGGAGATTTGCGACGTGGCGGAGTTCTCAGCCGAATTTTGTGTCACGGTATTTAACGTGTTGAAGGATCCCTGACCAGCTGCATCGCCAACAAGATCCACTGTCATCTCGGAACATCCTCTTGGAACAACTCTCTGTAAATTTCAAAGGAAACTTTCAATTTTACTTCACAACACACCGGTATCAAGATCACGGTTCAGTACATTCTTGCGCACAAGGTGCCACAAAAAACATCCGTGCCACATCAAGGTAAAGGACATGATAGGGATATGCCGCATAATTTACATCGCTCCGCATCACATATTCTTCGCCTTGTCGATTTTCAAAGTAAAATATTTTGCGTTCACCACCAATGAATAGTTTGCGACTGTGCAAAAGTAAAACGTTTTTGTAAATCGAACGTACCGACTGGAAGATGATTCGACGTCCTTTCTTGCCGACATAGCAAACAACGTTTCTCATCGTTGAGTGAACGTCTGGTTTTGGAGATGTGGTTGTTGTAGAAGCTCCTTCGGTATTCACTGGCTTCCGGTAGCTGATTGCTGGTGATGCAGCTAAACACAAATCACCAACACAAAAGTCATGATCATTGAACATTCCGCAATTTCAGACCGATTCTGTCTACTACGCGTAAACTACCTTTGCCTAAGTTCGTTGCATTTCAAATGTTATCACTATTTTACTTGCAATTAATTATTCATGCGTTGGCGGTTGAGTTCGCCCGACAAAAAAGTTTCGCTGCTGCTTCGTCGTTAGGCTCATTCGACGGTAATGTAGCTTCTCGACCATACCTCTTTGTGGTACTCATCTTCGATTTTCTTTATTAGAAATTCCTTCTCTACCCGACTGACTACAGCAGTAGAGAATACCGAAGATCAGTACCCCGTTTCTGTATGCATGTAGGTAGCTCTCGGTTTGTACAACAGACGAATTTAATAAACTCCTTATGCCTTTCTATGATCATAACATATTCATTTAACTTATAGTTTTTCTTCGGTTGTTAGTTGTAACTTTGGTGCTATTGTGAAAAGCAATCTGTGTTAAATTTGGAACTTCACAGTCAACAGTCACAACAACAATCAAGGCACCACGGATGTTGTTCCATGTTATTCTTTCTGTGTTGAGTGTGTTGACAACGATACATGTAAACATTCTTTGCTACCTCAAACCTCTTCATAGTGTACGGTGAACAAGTCCAACGTTCAAGTAAGAAAAATCTGGATGACTAAATAATTACTACATAGAACTGACTGACAGCGTGGTAAGCTGTAGCAACTATCTGAAGTGGTGGATTGGATATTTAGGGCTAGACAGATAGATAGAGGTTTCTCAAACGTTTTTTGGCAATCAAGTGGAGCAGCTACAGCCATGTGTGAAATGACAAGCGGTATTTCCTTACGTGGCAATAATGTGACAGTGAAGGAACATCTTGCTGCGTTGTCACTCGCATCTTTTGCCTCGTAATTAATCAAGTGCTCTCCAAGCGTCATGATGGTACCGGGCTCATGAGATTTCTTCAACGATGCAATCCTCACGTTGTCACTGAAATGTGGTTCAACCCATGTGACAGCCTTCGCACTTTGACCTGGATTTAATCTTGTGGTAAACGACTCCGGACACTCGCGCACTCGGGGTGGGTCCGTATCTTTCAAGCACATCAAAAATAATTCATCATAACAATATGGCTTCGATATCGTTAAATCTACTACGATTTGCATTTTGATCATTCAGGTCATAAAATATTATTATGATTATATTGGGAGTTATCTCTTATTTAGTGGTATTGGTTTTGTTGTTTTGAGGGTTGTAGCAACGGAGCGAATTGGATAATAGCATTAATACAGCTACATATGTGCGGTAGATCCTAGGAATCCATCATCGTAGTTTGATGCCGCTTTAAGTAGCTGCTCTTGTTCACTTTCTCCTTCGAACAGTTTGGCAGTTGTCATAAAAAGTGTTGTCGGCATTTATTCATTCTATCTGCGGCCTGTAGATATAAATACCTCACGCAGCTACCGATGACAACGGTTGTTATCGATACCTCGCTCACATGCAATACAGTCACCACATGCTACCACAGCACCACGCACCATACCATGAGGTGCGTGGGATGCGTAAATTAAAATATATTATGTAATTACTGCTCGTTTACTGGGTGATTTTAGAACTGTTCTTTCACTCTCATTCAATCGTTTGATTTCGAGCTTGAAACACGATTTCGTATTATCTTTGATCAGTCTCAGTGATTAAATGAGAGGAAAGGAAAAGTATGTGAATAATTGGCAAATATTTGTGCGTGATGTGTGTCTGATGGAAGTTAAGAGGAAAAATATACATACAAGTAAGTGAGGAACGGGGAGAGGAACTGAAGAAGGGCAGTAAATCAAAGACGCCAGAGTTTACAGTGTATCATCCGAAGCTACCATATTTCCCCGTCATACTCATTTACAAAGGGCAAAAAATGACGATGTTCCAAAGTTTTAGCG
This sequence comes from Ptenothrix huangshanensis, assembly GCA_036851915.1. NCBI lineage: Eukaryota > Metazoa > Arthropoda > Collembola > Symphypleona > Dicyrtomidae > Ptenothrix > Ptenothrix huangshanensis. The sequence continues at coordinate 5,104 of JAAXYX010000383.1, forward strand.
TGGCAGTGCATTTTATACACTGACTAACATCATAGCATCCCACATTGACTATCTTTTTTTCGTTCTCGTTTGGATTTGGGTACATTTACGTAGGCATGTGAGGAAGACGGTAGAGAAGGCCGGAAGAGCTACGGTAACGGTTGCTCCGAAGTCGTGAGTTGCTATGCCGTGTGCGGAGGAAAAGGTGGTAGTGGCTTTGCACGTGAGAGGCAAATAAAATTGAGAGACTGAGAAGTTTTAAACACTGGGATGTGTATGTATAAACAAGAATTTGTCGTGAAGGCAGTAAATCTGGATAGGGAAGAGACTGAAGCAGTGCGTACCTTTTACTTCGAGAGTGAAGGAGCATTCTGCCGTGTTATTTGTAGGTGCGGATGTTCTCGCCCGAAAAGTAATTCTTTGCTTGCCTGGTCCCACCTCGGATTCTAACCCTTTTGCCCATGCAGGCTCCGAACCGACTTGCCTTAAAAAGTAGGGGAAAAAATGAATCAAGAATGATTATTTTTAGCAACGTCCACAGCAAAACAACCACATTGGTTGTAGAACATGGAAAATGATGGAAAACAATCAAGTATGCATGCCATGAGGAGCAAGTAGGAGTTGTTGTTTTATTCCTCGTTCTATGATCTTACGATCGCATCGTCTTACCTCCACCAGTCCACATTCGTTTGGGGTTGTGGAATTATCACGTACGCTAAATGTTGGTTGGCAGGCAAGTCAATCTTGATGTCATCCGGGCATTTTATCCATGGAGTTTTAAATCCTTCGCAGAATGAAAAAAAACAAAAGATCACATGTATGCATTTCCCTTCGTAGCTGAAAAGATTGTGATGCTGGCATTAAAGGAGAAATGAGAAAAGGCGGATTGAGTGCAACTCGAGGATTGTGTTTTGTATTCTTGGACTGCGTAATTACTTGATCTGTCGTGGGTCTTACTGTATGTCAGTTGGATGAAGCTATTTCTGTTGGTGGTGGTAGGTGGTGGTGGTGGAGTGGTGGTTGTGGTGGTGCTCGGTGGTCTGTAGGCAGCCGTGGGTCGGTAATAATATGGTCGCCTGGTCGTGACCGGGTACGTTGGCAGGGGTTGATACACGGAAGGCTTCGGTGGTTGCCACTCGACCGTTGCTGTCGGAAGAAATGGAGCTGGTGGAGCATACGTAGGAGGAGGACGAGGTGCTGGCGGTGGTTTGGCGAACGTTGGACGCAGCGTCGGGAAATACGTTGGTGGTGCTTGCGTTGCGAACGGAATTGCGGTTGTGAAGGACGGTCTGTACGGATTAACTGGTCGCCGATTGTCAAATGAACTCGAGGTAGGGGACAGTCCGGTAATCTCAGGCAGTCGCGGAATCTCATTCGACGGCGTTGTTTCCGAATTCACGTTGCCTATTGTCAGATTCTGATTGTCGATCTTGGCCAGAGCTGTAGAAGCAAACAACGACAAGAACGCACATAAGTAAATATAGAATTCACACGAATGTATGAAAGCAGTCATTGAAACGAGCCAAATAGAAACTTTCCGTTTCTGCTTCCTCACTTCGGCCACGTTAATGCACGGAGGTATTTGTATTCGAGTTTTGGGTTACAAAGTCTACATGCATCGACTTACACGTTCCGCACTAAGAAAAAGTGGTGCAAAAAATACCTAGAGAATTCCTCCCGGAAATTGCAATAATGCAAAACCAGCATATTGAGTTGGATGGGAGAAGGAGGAAGGACTGTGAGAACAAGTGAGCGGTGCAGTGAAATGTTGAATGTTGAAAGGAACCACTTAAAATCAGGGAAAAGCAGTTCAAGTTTTTCTGTATTTACGTACCTTGACAGAATCCATTAGTCGTTCCTTGCCATGTTCCATCTGAAGCATTACAATGTAACGTGTATTGTCCTTTGAGTTCGAATCCTGGTCGACACCGAAGTTCACACATGCTTCCTGGTGAGTAGTTTGTTTGTCTGAGACGTCTCTTCAGATTACGACGCTGACGGAAACGCAAATTATTCCGACTCCCTTGAGTCTTGTTGCGACGGGTAGCCCAGTCTTGAAGTAATCTTCTTTCCAGTTGACTGTGTCGGTGATGAATACCCACAGGACTTCGCGAGCAGTACAGATACGCGATTCCCATACCGCGTGGAACCGGCGGAGTAGGGCAATTTTTCACGGATCCGTCGTCAACACTGGGTCTCGGTTTCCCAAATCCGGGTTTTAGGAACGGTCTGGCGGTCGTTGGTGCCGGTGTGGTTGTCGTCGTTGTTGTTGTAGTTGGGGGTGGTGTTGTCGTCGTAGTTGTCGTCGTCGTCGTCGTCGTGGTTGTCGTCGGCTTCAAATTGCACGTTCGACCATCAGCGGCCAAGAAGTAGTCGTCGGCACACGAGCAGTAGAATGCTCCTTGCGTGTTAATGCAGTCTTGACTGCACTGCCCATTGTTCTCCTCGCATTCATTTATGTCGCGGCAGTTCTTCTCGTTTCTGAACCAATCCCAAATCACGCCGCACTAATTAATTCTACTCTATGCTCTCTAGTGGTTGGTGACATCAAGTGTGAGTGAAATGACCTTTCATTGATGCAATCAGGGAAAATGTTTACCTGAAGTCCTTAGTATACCCAGAGGGGCAGGAGCATCTGTAGGTTCCCAACAGATTTGTGCAGGTTTGCGTGGGCCCACAAACGCCCAGAGCACATTCGTTCACATCTGCAAACAGTTGAGAAATGTTTTCAGTCCTCCTCTCCCATCACTTGCTCTGTCTACTCGCTACATTACTGTAATTACATAGTTTTACTACGTCGCTTCGAGTTATTCAAGTCAAGATAAGCGTTTAACTCACTGACAAACTACCATGCAATTTTAGTAATTAGGAAACAATCACAAGCAAGAATAATGCCATGCGGATTCCATTGCTTTCCTTTGGGTGGCTTCCTTTTAGCTTCAGCTTTCACTTGGCTTATTAAGTAGCATTTGCATTGAGTGATTCTTAGTCCCCATTTCCACCATGCACTTCGTGTCAAAGTCCATGTAAATGTCAAAGGAAGATTTGCGAGCACTTTATCTTTGCAAAAAGTCATACAAGTGTGTATGTTTCTGAATTATTTCATGTGCGGCATACTGTGTGGGAAATTTAATTGGGAAGCCTTTTAGTCAGTCTTAACTGGGACTGGGAGGATGAAGAAGCGAGGACCGCGACTGTCAATCCGTAAAGTTAGTTACAAGTACAAGCAATAAGATGTTTGAGGACAAAAACGCATCTGTTCCAGGCTAGGGCTGATCGAGATGAAGGAGAAACGAGACAGGAACTCAAGTGATGGTGAAGATGGAAAGCGATTATCAAGGTTGCAACAAGATTCGGAGATTGCCTCGAAAGATACAAGAGCTACAAGAAGCCCATCCACCACAACATGTTTTTACATGTTTGTGCGTTGCAATTTGAGAATCCGACTTGGAATCCGTATCCAAATCCGCCTGCTGATAATTATGTTTTCAGTTGAGACTGCAGCTGTACATTATTATCTGAATAAGGCTCTGATTTCCAATCGCAAAGATAAGTAATGTCATGTCATGTTAGCGTGTTGTTAGTAAAAACAAGTTTTTAAAACAAAGCCACGGAGTCTCCTTCAACCTTTTCCCTTGTACCCCTCGCACAGAGCCTTTTTCCTAATTTTTTCAACTCGCTTTACTATATACCCGTGCAAGTGATATGTTCAAGATTTGCCCTGTCTCGGCTACAAGACTTGTAGTGTGTGGTGACGATAAATCTCAACTCCTACTCCCAGTCTGGCTCTATGTAGGTACATGTGACGTGAGTCTAGTGGAGGAGATGAAGCTTGGGTTGTCAATTGTTGTCGTTATGATTCGGAAGCATGGATGAGGTAATCGAGATCGATGATTATGAAAGCTAAGGTTAAAAGCTTCTTGCCATTTTGATTTGAGTTATTTGAGTATGAAAGTAGGAAAAGGAAAAATAAGATCGGAGGATGGAGCATGCGAGGAGCCAGGACGCTTATGGTGGATGATGCATGAGGTTGGTTGGACTGGGAAGGAGATGTGGATGGGGATGGTTAGACGGTTGGATGGTTGAACGACAGAAATCAGCGATTCACACGCACATTCTTGTGACGATGAAAGAAAAAGCCCATCAACTCAACAACTTGAAGTGAAGGCGATAAAAATAAAATGAGTGGAAATGAAAGGAAGCTGCTGTGGGAGAAGGACTGGGAAGGAAGTGTGTTTGTGTGTGTGGTAGGATGGGAATGGTGGAGATGCGGGAGCGATTCCTCATTAGTATTTCCCATGCAGTGAATGTGCTGGCTGTTCCTGTTAATGTTTATGTGGCTTGTTGGTATTTACCCATGCATGAGTTGCCATCGCTTGAGAGCTGGTAACCAGGAAAGCATTCAATTTTCGCTGGGCTCTCTTCCGTGGGTCTTGTGTCTGTTTCGAAAGAAATGCTTTTGGACTCGCTGCTGGAAATATCATCTTCGATCGAGTCGAACTGCGGAGGAGGTCTGGTTGCTATTGGCCGTGCGAAGGTTGGCGGTGGTTGCGGAGGTGAGGTTGGGGATGGCAAGGCTTCAACAATCGAACCACGATTCACAGTCGCAATCACTGCCCCTTCATCCTCGTCCACATCCTCTTCCCGCTCCACTTCTGGCTCACTTTCCTCTCCGAAGATGCGATTCTCTGAGCTGTCAATCTGCGGAGGAACCGTTCCGCTTGACTCATACGTTTCCACTTCTTGGGTGGGTTGTTGTGGCGTAGGAACCGCTCTGTCATCGTCGTCATCTGTCGCTCCTGTCGCTGTCTCCGTCTCCGAATCTTCCTCCACATCTTCGTCTCTGTCTTGATCAACTTGGTTTACACTTGGGCGAGGAGACGACTCGTCCACTCTCGTTATTTCCGCTTCTCTTTCCTCTTCGTCTACGTCGTCCTCGCGTTCTCGTCCCTCAGACGGCTCCGTGGGCCTCAAGTCTTCTCTTCCCTGTTCTTCCTCCTCCTCCTCTTCCTCCTCACCTTCCGCCACATCTTCTGTCCAAGTTCCCCTCGTAGGTTGCTCTGCTTCAGGTGTCCTGTCTTCAGTCCTTTCCTCAGTGTCGATCAGATTGGTCTCGATGCTGTCGATTCGGAAAGGACGCTCGGGCACGGGTGTTGGTTGATATGGAGGCGTGGACGGAAGGAGGTTTTCTTCTTCTGATGCTCCAGGGTCAACTTCGTACTCATCGGAATTCCTTCGCTCTTCCTCTTGAGGGGGGGTGGGGGAGACTGAGGGTGGAATTGGTCTGGATGTTGTCTCTACAACATCTTCGTACTCTTCTCTTTCTTCAGCCTCTTCCTCGTCTTCTTCTACTTCGGGCTCCGTGGATGGAGACGGTGATGGCTCCGCTTCCCTTTCCACCGAATCTACTTGCTCCTCTTCTTCGAATTCTGGTGCTGGCTCCGTTGGTCTCTCCTCGCCGTCACTTTCCGTGGTTCTTCTTTCTTCTTCACTTACTTCCGGCTCTGGCTGCCGTCTTCGAGCCTCTTCGCTCCCATCTTCGTTTTCAGAGGACGCAGACCCTTCCTCTGCTTCTCTGTCTGGGGTTCGATAGCGTTCCAAATCTTCTCTTCCAGTTTCCTTAATCTCAACACTTTCCTGTCGTTCCGGGGTCCTTGTTGTGGCCGCATCTTGTTCACGTTCGCGATCCATTTCCCGCTCACGTTGACGCTCATATTCCCGATTGCGCTCCCTCTCTTCCCGTTCACGTTCCGCCTCGTACTCGCGGTCCCGCTCGCGCTCCTGACGCTCGCGTTCCCTTTCATACTCACGGTCTCGCTCCCGCTCTCGTTCTAACTCGCGCTCGTACTCAAGTTCCCGCTCATATTCCCGCTCTTCACTATTCAATTCTTCCTCGGATTCTGAAGGTCCTCGGAAATCATCCCTGTCATTGTCCGGCGCTGACTCTCGGGTGGGTTGGCTCGTGGGTTCTTCCACTTCATTCGAGGATGGGTTTCCCTCCTCGTCTTCGCCAGATCTGTCTTCAGCCTCTTCTCCATCCTGGTCTTCGCGTTCTCTGGATTCGGGTGGATTCGTTGGGGCAAAGGGTTGCTGTTCACGCTCCGACTCTTCTTCTTCTGATTGCTCGGGTCTTCCTTCAGGCTCTGGCTCAGGGGCCGGTTCCGGTCTTGATTCTACTTCTGGTTCCACTTCTACGTCTGGTTCAGGTTCTGGTTCTGGTTCTGGTTCTGGTTCCGGTTCTGGTTCTGGTTCCGGTTCCGGTTCAGCCGTGGTTGGTGGCTCAGGTTCTCTGTTAGGCCCTTCTGTAGGAGGTTCAGGACCCCTTTCACGGTTTCCATCGGTCTTGTTTTCTTCGTAGTCATAGTACTCTTCCTCTTCGCCTTCAGGCTCTTTTGTAGGCTCTGATTCTTCTTCGGGTTCAGTCGTTTGAGCTTCTTCACCCTCGCCTTCCCCTTCCTCGTACTCATACTCGCCCTCGCCTTCCTCGTAAGATTCTTCAGCCTGTCGATGGATGCGGTGGAGTAGAATTTTTCCAGTTCCGCTGCAAATGTTATGCATCTCACATTACACACACAGTCATTATGAGCAATATCTCTAAAAGATTGCCTATGTGAACAGCTAGAAATCATTACTGTAAACAAGGCATTAGTAACTCCATTACAGCGCACTTGCCCCATTTTGCATAGGTAAGTATGTATGCATTTAAACTCCTTTTGCAGCTATTATACATTTATACTTTCCCATCCACGCAGTCTCATATCACGCAGAAAATCATATAGGAAATGCCCACATGATAAAAACGAATGAAATTAGCCGAAATGATCAAATATTAGTACACTTAATTGAAGATCTGCTGCATGATTGGACGAGCAAAAATAATAAAAGACTAGGTACGCTTTGATAATGGGAGCCCAGGGAACTGTGCCACGTGGCTGTCACCTTGTTGTCTTGTAAAATCGAATGCTTATTAAAATGGTAAATAATGGTAAGCCTTAATTCGAGCCTTATCAATAACTAAGGGAAGAGATTAGATGAGCATGCATGGAATCCAGCACTACGACTGAAGATTCTGAATGTTCTCAATGGGACGAGCAGAAGAAGAAGGGAAGGGAGAAAAGAAGATGCGATCTATCCCATCCCTGTAATCTTAATTCGGTAATCTTAAGCACACATGTGTCTACATTCTTCGGTCGATCTTCCAAACTACATGCCATACCAGTCTAAATTATCCACCACATCAAACTCATGCCTTCTTCTTCTTCATCTTCCTCTTCATCTCCTTCCTTTTGCCCTACCACAGCGCAAACTACCAAGGAAAAATGCAGTTTTATCATTTGCCCTACTCAATCATTTTTCCTCTTTAAAAACGTCTTGTAGAATTCTTTGACTTTGGCTTTCCTGTGCTCAACGCCATTTGCATCCGCTTAATGTTCAACCTGTCGGATGGCTCATTTGAGCAGAAAACATATTACCTGTCACTATTAATTCAGCTCCGATTCAGGAACAAGTCGCAACACAGGATTTTACCAGCCAGCTATAATTGCAACCCATTATTTCCATGAATCGCCAATCCTTATTCTTATTCTCTGATCTCCCGGCATAGAACTTGCACTACTCCGTGGGTCTGAGGAATTCGTAGTTTAAATTCGAATCCTATTACAGCAATTAATTTGCTCATCCCACACTTATTCGCTCGTATGCAAATTGCACTCTATGCGGCTAGACCTTGCCACTGCAGTTTACTGCTATTATCAATTATCTTGCCCCTTTGGATAGATATTATTTTTCTCTCCTCAACCTAAAATCATTATCTATTCCTCCATGTTCAGATATGCAAAGGTTTAAAAGCTTTGTTTTATACCTACACTGCACGATAGTGATCGCTATTAATATGTACAAAGGAAACGACGATGCAAAAAGGCTGATGCTGTTGTTGCTGTGTAGGCTTTACTTGAGTTAGAACAATGTAAAACCAATGTTGTTTCTATATGAGCATAAATTATTGTGGAAGATTACATGGTAAATAGTTAAAACCACACAGGCTCGATCGTATTTCCTAGATATTCGTGATTTAAAAAAGAAAATGCACAATGTGAAGCAACCAGAGACGGTATGTCAGGGAAATCCTTATAAATGGTGGATAAGTGAAGCAATAGACATTCCACATGGAAATTTATTAATGCCGACAGTAGCATCATCAAATTTGTCGGTATTTGCATTCCTCCACAACCTCAAATCGTGCGTTTAACGGTAAAGACTAAGTTCGGTGGATCGCACAACTATATAGTCTTAGTCCTTGCTTTCCTCTAATTTTCAAATTACTACACAGGAGGACACTGAAGATTTCAACAAGTGATTACCAAGACTAAAACTAAATATCCCTATTCAAAGTATAAGCTGAAGTCAAGAGTGATGAGATGACAGAAGCGGCTACCACGGAACCGCCTACAAACAGTTTAAGGAAGAGAAATCAAGACAAATCATGAGTGAATTTATGCGTCGTATTACTGTGTAGGCATTATGTATCTCCGTGATTTGTTGCGCGTTTCTCCCTCAAAACCTTCTTGATCAGTCTGAAGGGAGAGAAAAGAGCAAGTAAACCGTTTCGTTTTCTGCTGAGAAAAGATATTATTGAGTGCGAAAATGAAGTTGATGATGATGATGATAAAGATTATGTAGACGCATGGTGTAGGTTAACATGAGATATTAGATGAGATGTTTGCAAGTTGCTTTATTGGTTCAAGTCTGAGTTGTCCTTCGGTCGCGAACTGCCAACTGAAAATCGAATCAACCCAACCCTTGTAAACCAATAATGTAGATGATTATTCAGATTCAAAGAATCCACTTAATCAGCCTCGCACACACTTGAGTACTTATTGCCTCGCCACATTTGTTGCGTGCAAACAAACTTGGTATGGATGCTAGAAGATGCTTCTATCTCGGGAGTCTTGAAGCGTATTCTTAGAGTTCGACGACACAATAAATGAACGCGTGAATGATAACCTTTAGATTTTGAACTACTTGCCAAAGGTTAGCAATCAGTGCTCGAGACTGTCTGGTCTGCCTGTCAGTAATTGCAGTATTGCTCTTCTCACCAAAACTACCCCAGACGGAATTCGCAGTCGGTCCACTATCTTTTTTCATTTACTGTGTGCAAATTATTTATGTAATACCTACCTCAGTGCTTCCGATGGTGTCTTGTTCTGCCTCACAGTCACATTCTCTATTTTGCATAATTATTACCATTTCCCTATTGGTATTACTATTTGCACTATTTGCAACTCTTGCCTTTCCGTCCTTCCACACTGTACTCATTGTCTGCTGGATTTTAGTTGGAATTATCGAAATGGAGAAATGCATTTTTTTCGTTGGGTACCGCAAAGCTGGTAATGCACCGCGAGTGCTTACATTTACCTAATATGGGAGAAAGTTTGTAAACGAACGAAGATCTATTAGATGCTTTACGGTACAATAAAAGTCTGACTCAATTATCCAATTAATACCAGATTCGACATGAAAATTAGTCAATATTATGTTATCGCACAGCTTAGTGTAAGAAAACGACCAGTTTTTTCAAATCAAATATAAATGAAACGATGCGATAATGAATCCCACTCATCATCATTAAACTTTTAATTTCAACTTTTTCAGACTAGTGTACTTTGGCTAAAAGCAATTTCTGTTAATTTTTATGAATAATAACCATCAACTAATGACTAATGACCACTAACTAATCACCATTGACGTCTAAGTTAGTTGCCAAAACCGATTTTAACCTTCGCCACTAATCTTTACATTAGTCCGTCTATTTTTACAGGCAAATATTAACACATAATAGCATGCTTTATTTATCCTTTATCTACTTGCTCTCCACTTACTTAGTCGTAGTAGTTTCTTTCAACTACTGCATGTATTTATGCCACCACCATAACTAATAATGTCCACAAGTAATGACATTCATATGATGACATTTAAAGGAGAAAATCTTATCCAATTGACGGTGCAAGGCAAAGGCTACTAATGGACTAGTACTAAATTTATTAGTCGTTTATTTTCATGTGATCTAAGTACTACGTATCGTAATCATAATACCGCCTAAGCTGATGCTGGTGCTGGTATGAGCAAAAGAATGACATAACACTTCAGCACAAGTAATTATAATAAATCTAATTTTGTAATTATTTGTCTAAGCAATCATTTAGATTTCTCTCGTACCCGCATGCTACACTAATAATTATAAATTGCTCCTGCGAATTATAAATTCCTAATTATTGTATCAGCTAATTCGCTATCATAACTAATTGGATTAGGGTGTGGTATAATCCCACTTGCAATTTAATCATATTTTTTAGATAAGGTTAGTTTTACACAATTTCGTAATGGTTGATTTCCTAGAAGAATTAACACGTGAAAACGCTAAAGGATGCCTTATTTGCAAGATCGTTATTATTACCATGTGCTATTATTAGTTTTAACTGGCTTGATTTCAGTGCATTTTTAAATGTTGTGCACTTGCTTTAAGTTTGCTCTTTAAGCATGCTTAATTTGACATGTCTATTTGCCACCACATGTGTTTGGATGAGAACTTAAATTTAATACTAATACTACTAAATAATAAAAGATATTCCAATTGGTCTTTGGCAATAATTTAATTATAATTTATCTGTAATGGAACAAAACTATGAAATTGTTTGAAACGTAAAATCAGATATTTTAAAATATCCCCCCCCCACCGAAAGCATTACTAAATCTAGGCATCGTGAATGTATAAACAACTTTTAGTGCTGTACTCTCATGTATACTTTGATATATATACATAATTTTGTAACTATTACTTATCTGTAATATGTATTCTTTCTTATTATACTCTTGGATTATTTTGTAAAGTTATTGGCTGAAGAGAACTGACGATAAATCATAATAGCAAATAACAAACAGTGGTTATTGGAACATTCGCTATACTTTTTAACTTTGAGTCACCATTTTTATCTTTGTTCCTTGTTAAACAACGTTTAGTGGCAGGTGGATTGGGATTGGAAAGATTCGAATGGGTCAGCACATCCGTGATCCAAAGTTGGGGCAATGAAAATACAAGGATGAAAAATCTCCCAATTTATGCATCAAAATAAATGCACATACCTAACATGTACACCAGAAGCCACTGGCATGTTTGATCCAGAGAAGTGTGCAGGCAATATGACTAATGTGTCTGCGTTGTTACTGTCGTTGTTGATGTTACTGTTTTTAAATCGAACTCGAATCCGGACGAATTCCCAGGAATTTAACTGCCCTTTTTATTTGATTCTAATCCATTTGAATAGCAATGACATGATACAAAATATTTCTTTGATCCCTGGCGATGGGAATGGTGGGCTCATGAATCCCAATTCCCAATTTGGTAGGTAAGTTTTAATAACTTCATAAGACGTTGTCATCATGGTCTACTCTGTCTATTTACAGCCAGTTTAAATCTGGAGCAAGACATTTTGGCGTTTGACTTTTATCTAATTCTCTCATGACAGACTAGTAATCGCAATGACAGTAACAGTCACACATTAATTCCTACACCAGTTATTTAGCTTTTATGGTGAATGTGGATGTAAAGATGAGTATGGTACGGGGAAACATAGATGCGTAGTAATAGCAATGATGAATGTCAATTAAAGAGAATAAAAGATGAGCGTTGTATAGTTATAGGTGCAGTTAGATATAATTTTACATTTGTACCAACCTCGATGTAGATGACAAGTCGAGAACTCGGTCATTCCTAACTGCTACTGGACGGCTTTTATGACTCTTGGGAATCGTCGATGAGCAGACATTGTCAACTGTCAAGTGTCAAATAAAGAGTTAGAACAATTTTCTAGAAATCACAATAAGACGTTATTGAAGAAAATGCTCTGAACTTAGTATTGAGCGGTAATATCCGTTCCTACGTATAAATATACACGTGACAGCGTATTTGTCATGGCACATGAGGGAAGCTGGGTGTGAGCTGCACTTTCATTATTATTACTATTATTATTACTGCTCTTTTAGCTTGAAAGTAGGATAAAATAAAATAAGCAATTGATGGTGCTTGGGATAATGTGTTATTTCTGTTGATCAGTTAAGTGCAGATCATTTAACCAGTACTTACTCAAAATGGGATAAATACAGCCTGCTGTCAATCCGTGTTTACTTTATGTCGTGCCAAAAATGAAAGGGGAAAATAGAATATGTAGAGTATACGTTTAGTACCTGCAATCGAGACGAGGAGGAAGAATCCGAAGGCCAAAAGGATTGGCGGTTTCATGCCTGTAACGGCGTCGAAATCCGACTAGTAATTAGATATTGAATAATTACGTGCGAACGGATGGTGGAAACGGAGGAATTGGAGTTGGGAAAAACGGTTATTTCTCGTGTATTGTCTTGCAGATGTGGTTCTGTTTGAGTTTGTGTACGGGGTTCGATGCTGAGCTGTTGCACTGGAGGGATGGAAATGGAAGTGGAAAGGCGAAACGTTTACCAAGTCCTTGGTTTGACACTAACTGTGGAACGAACTGGTGATTGGATTTGGATGGGAACGTGAACAAATGTATGGATCGGAGAGGATGATGGATACTGATTACCGATGTACTTTGCTCTCTCGCTGTCACTTGTAGTTTTGCTGCCTTTTATGTAGGATTGCGTTGGAGTTGGTGGGAATTTGGAGAAAGGTGGAAAAAACGAGGGAAAAAAGGAGAGAAGTTGCAAGAATAATGGAGATAACTCAAGTGGTTGTTTTGTTAGGCAGTGTGTTTTTCGGTGACTTGTTAGACTGAGTTTGGGAAGGATGACACGGAATGAGGGAGCTTTTCCGTTTCGTAATGTGTCATGATAGAAAGTGAGAATGAGTTTACGAACACTTGGAGACTTGATGAGGACTGGGGTTGTTTTCGGTTGAAAAATCAGTTTTATATTTAGCTTCTATCTTCGCTCCTATATTTAGAGTCATCGCCCTAATCTCAACTATTGAGAGACTTGGGTTTTTTGCGAGACCCAACATGTAGTAATCCTCTGAGGGTGTATCCAGTTATCTTTCATGTATTTTGCCAGCAAATCACATCAACTCGGTCACACACACTAAAACTTTCTTCTCGTCGTCGCGTCTTCAACACAAATACGAATACAAATACCACTACAAATACCCATTCAAATACCAACAAAATACCAACACCACAGTGTACATTCGTGTCTTTGCATCTTCTTTTGCAGTCTCCTAAATGCTCTTGGCCTGTTGATGCCACTTCCCCGATTCTTTTCACTCGAGACCAAAGAGTGAGATGTTACGCACATCATATAGGTACGTGAACCCAAGCCCCAGTACGTGTGTGCACTCATCCAAATCAAATCATGTTACAATCACACAAGGAATACAAATTACAATTTCAGATGCTAATTCAATCACTTCAATCCCGATTCCATTCCCAATCCCATTCCCAGTCTCATTCCCATCCTCGTCCTCATCGCCAATCGCCACCAGTCACTTGTACCCATTTCTCCTCATTTCATTTACCAAAACCAGCCACATTTATCAACCCAGCATTACCCTAACCCAACAAAACAAATACTGACTACTTCCTTCATTATCCTCTTATCTCCTTGTCGCCTTTCGCCTAACCGCATTTAAACATCTTTAACACTTTCCCCCTCTCCAGTACACCCCCTCATCCTCAAACTTTTGTTCTTTGCTTTTTCACTAACCCCCCTTCCTTTGTCCGAAACTGTCCCATCCACCGTCCTGCCATATTATTCGCACCAGCTTCATCCTCCGTACCATTCCCACAAACATGTTTGAGCCAGCGAATTATTTCTATTCCAGATTAGGACCTTCCCTTACATCCACATCTAATCACTTGGCGCACCTATGTCTGTCTTCTCATCTCATTTCCACTCATGCGAGGGTATTGTATGCCAAACTTTCTCGGGAGTAGTCGTGTGTCTTCACTTGAGTTTTATGGATTGACATGTCGTCTCGAGCTCCTTCCATTCACAAACCAGTCAATCAGATTGATCACGTCGTGAAGTCATTTCAAGTGACCTGAACTGTGAAAAAGTTATGGAATATGCATTTCTTTTCATCCGTAATATGCTTTATTGATTGCGTGAAACCATTCAGGTTGTAGTATGCAAATATGGAAAACACTTCCTATACTTTCAGCATCAATGCCCTAACGCCGGAGGGTGCGTGTGATGTTTATGTGATCAGTTTGACATGCTTCGCACCGAATTGCAATGCTATACGATTTACGATTATGATGAGGATGAAGGTGTATATATATATATAGAATTAAATATTGTTAGATAAGATTGAATGTTAAATACATTCTGGGTGCAAAGTCACACAAACTCAATATAGGTATTGATGGCAATTCGTCTACATATATATGGATGTTTCACAAAGTATGCACATATCGTTTAGTTTCTTTCTTAGGAATGCAAGACTCGATGAATTTAGTGATAATGGAAAAGAATGGCATGGTATTTTGAACAACGTTGTTAAACTAGACGTTTATTAATACTTTTGGTTAACGATTGTGTACATCGTACATGAGTTTATTTCGGACCGCAAAATGCAGCTATATTTACGATCGTAAATAAAATGAAGCAATTTGCAACGAATGTTAATATAGTATAGTGAAGCGAGTGATTTTATACAGAACGTAACAGAAAAATAAGCGAAGCCGTTGTAATGAACTGAGCGATCGATGCAAGGTTTCGGAGGACTTTTTCTTCTGCCTCCTTAATAATATACATAATGATATTATGTACTAATTATATAATTATAGTAAACAACGTCAATGTCAGAAATACTAACATTAATATAATCGATAATCATCCTTCAAACATTTTATGATTATAATTAAGCATTTAGAATTTATGGTAATTGTAAAATTATCATCATTATTACCATTACATTGACTACAGTCAGTCCATATTTTTCGACAAGTTCGAAAAACGCCTGAAGTGTGTCAGTAAAAATCAATACGTTGTGTTGTGTTACAATTACAGCTAAGATTGCAAGTGCACCAAGTGCTTTTGTAATCTTAGACTGTTTTGGCGTAAATCAAGGTTATTAGCTAAAACTGACTATTACGCTAGTTTTAGTAAAGGACGTAATTAAACTACCTACTATCAATTACAATAATTCATATTTGGCTTACTTTGTAATATGGTACAATAATTATAATTATGTAATATGAGAATACAAAATACACAAAAATAATTTACTTGTCTTGTCGTCATGTATGCACAAGTTTCTGGAGACTGGAGACATGTAATGAAAACATGGAAGTGAAGTTTTGGCAGAAGGCTACGGCGTTATACACTGTGATTTTACGTACTTAACCGCAGATTAATGGGTAATACTGCTCTTACTACTTACCACACCTGCACTACGCTTTCGTTCGTGTCATAATGCATAGACATCTGATCTAAATTTATTATTTACATAATTATGTGGACGATGGCAGATACAACTGTATCCAGTGCCGTCAGAATTTGTAAGCGTAGCACCAGGAAAAATACTATTAATTCATTAAAAGTCATTATTGATTAATTTCATTATGCTGTGTCTTCATTTTATAATATTGCAAATTTTTCTGTAGGGAACTTTCTCAACATCAGAGTAAGCGTAAATGACTCAAGAAGTTCAATTAGTCTAAGGCTGAAATTTATGGCGTTAGTTTATAAGGCTTCTCCGAAGGCTACCTTTGACAAACAAAGGATGTTGTTACTGTGGAAGCGATTCTTGAATAGTAGTATAATGGTAATAGTGTGTGTAGATTACATAACTTTACAATGATTTTACATAGTAGCTAAATACACTTTTGAATGATATAAGGCCACCATTATTTCTTTAGCGTTTATAAACTTGCGATTAGTAACTATGGTTGTAATTATATTTTTGTATTAGTATACAGTAGTACGCTGGAATTTTCGTATTATGCTAAAATCGCGTACGTATAGCTGAGCATTTTTGACGCGAACCTAAATACATACAGTTACTACATTTGACACTATTTATAATAAATTTAGTAGTCAGTTCGAGACGCTCCACAGCGTTGAATTATGCATGATAATAATTAATCAATTTTGTAGGATTCTTATTAGTGAACTGTGTGCACGGTACCCCTTTGCACTTTAATGGGAAAGCAACTAAAGAAATCAGAATTAAGTTACAAAATTCACCTTAAATTAATATTATGTCACAGGTACCCGTCTCCGAAGTAAAGAAAATTCAATGCTTAGACAATACAGTTCTCAACTTTAAGTTAGCAATGTTTAGTTGGGGAATTATACATATAATTGTAGCTATTAGTAAAATGAAAATGGTGCATATATTTGAGAATAATTAATTGAAACTGCTTGATTGTGAGTTAAAATATGTAGCAGTAGATATCATAGTCAAAGGATAACAAGCATTACATTTGTGGAGATCCTTAAATTGAGTTCTTATAATAAAATAATTATAAGAAGTAGATAGGCAGTTTCAATTATTATATTGCTTTCAATGATCATCATAAATCATAACACAATAATTATACACCATTATTCAGAAGTGAATATTTATAGCGAAGTAAACACCAATGTCTCACTCATATGGTATAGTTGTAGTTTGTAGTGTTAGCACGTGATGGTTTACACGAAACCTGATTTTCTTTTCCCTGATTTTTGGTTTTCGGTTTCGCTGTTTTTTTCATTTTGACGTAGCAATCTTATGTAAACGTACTTAGAAAAGATAATGGTAAAAGTACCTATGAGTTGTGTGATATAATTACTAAAAAACAAAAAGAATTTAGACTATAATCGATGAAAAACTGAAATATTTGTGTACTATTTAAATTATGATGCAATGGTTTTATACTGAGTAAAGATACACGTCGCAAAGAAACAATATATACATATAAGTATTACTAGATAAGGTATATAGAGGTTAAGTAATTATTTGTTGAACACGGAACGCAACGCACAACTGAAATCTGTCTAAAAGTACATAACGTACACAGTACACAAAAGAATCGTAGAATCCAAGAATATCGCTTGGAATGCAAGCGTTACTTCCTATATTACTGGGATTCAGTGGATTTTGGTGCTTTGTCTTAAGTTGTGTGTGCTTGCATTTTCTCCACAATTGGCACAATCATATCGAAGGAAGGTCGCTTTCCAGGGTCTTCATTCATGCAAATACGAATCAGTTTCGCCATGTGTGGGGAGGTTCCAGGCGGGATAGGTATTCTCAAACTTTCCAGGGCAATCTGGTATTAAACAGTATAATATAATATTCAGATGTCGTCGTCCCTTGAGTTTTGAATTATTAGGTAGTGTAGTGAGATATTTAGTGCAGTTTACAGTGTCCCAATTGGAGAAATGTTATGTCAATTAGGTGTAGTTTTATTACCTTCATTCCAGCTTCCATTGGGCTTAGATCTGCGAAGGGAACGTTACGTGTGGCAAGTTCCCACAGAACAACAGCAAAGCTCCACATATCAGCCGCCTTTAAATTTATATCAGATTGCTTCTTTTGAAGTGCTGCAAGAAAAAAGATTGACATGAAGGAGTTAAATAATGCAGTCGAACACACAGTCGCCAAGGCAGTGACTGGTAAATCTAACCTTCAGGTGACATCCAAGCAGGGTGGTAGTATTTTCCTTTATCTTGAAAACTGAACTTTGCATCTGACATGCTTATTCGGGCACTTAGGTCTTCGTCAATCTATTCAATCCAAAAGATGAATTAAGATTTCAAACGTAGATGGATATACGAAACTGCTTAGTATAAACTATTTATGCTGAAAAATTTGAAGTTTAATAATTTGTCAATGCGAAACGTACCATAATGTGGTAGCTGTTTAAGTAGTAGTTAGGCACGAATTTTTCTAGGTTGTGAAAATATGCCATTCCTCTGGCAATGTCTAAGGCAAATCGAAGGGCCTGGGCGGAATCCACGACAATATTTAGTGCTCTGATGTAGAACATTGTACAAGGACCCAAATGGCATGTACTGACTGATGACTACGAGGTCGGGAGGTGCATTACAGCCTCCAATTACCGGCAAAATATTAGGATGTGAAAAAATCCTGTCAAAAAAGATGGGCAACAGACATTTTTATAAACTACCTATGTATATAATTATTCTTTTAGGTGTTGTCAGTATAGTATAGTATGATTATTGACTCTCAATTGAACTGACAATTGTAATTATAGTTAGTAGTCATCCATTATAATTCAGTTTTAGACAATAGCATTTGATATTTTACCGAAGTTTTGGAAATTCTTCATTAAAATCTCGAGAAATTCTAGGTGTACATTCTCGAAGAACCAGAATCTTTGCAACAATCTCATTCCCCTGAAATCGGCCTTTCCACGTCTGACTCGATGGTGATTCTGCCAACTGTTGTGTAAGTGCTAAATCTTTGATGTTGATACCCTTGTGTCTGGATAGTGTTGCATCTCCTGTACAATTTAAACAAATAAATTTTTCATATACATTCGATGAAATTACAACAACTACACCTAATCATTGACTTATAAGTTCTTCAGTGTCGTGAATTTTCTTATGTTCCAATCAGCTTCGAGATGCACGGATGAGGTGAAGGAGGGAAAGAGAGCATTGCTAACATTGGTTACAAGGAGACGGGGATAAAAACCCTTTGATTGGAACAGAACTGCACATGAAATAACAACTAATAGCAAGTGAAGGAGAATGTGTGTGAGCTGAAGGAACAAATTGGCTAGCGAACAAAACTATCAAGTGTTTATATTAGCAGTAAAAAACAAAATGCAAACTTACGACTTCGATGCGTTTTGAGTCCTAGCCAGCTTTGGTCTCTGTATGGGATCTTCTTCAAATCCTGTCCCGCATCTTTTGCTCTGTCTATAAATAAAAATCAAATCAATTCATTCCATGAGATGAACGACGATGAGCTAGACGATTCACAAAATGTGATTGGTCCCACTTAAGGAAAGTATCTCTCTAGTCGATAATAACTCAGTGGATCATCACATCGTCATGAACAACATCAACATAACTTGTCCCTCACTACTTCTTCAGTATCAGCAGAATCAAAGCAAAGGAATCGAGGAAATAATTGTCTATATTGTGAAGATGGGAGTCGATATGCCAATAAGTAAGTTACAATCGGAAGTGGAGGACGAAGGATCAAGTCTTACCATGAAGACGACTCGATAATACTCCTTTGCACTTGTCCAAGGGTGTGTCTCCGTCTTTATTAGTGATCGAGACCAACGCCCCGAACTTTGAAAGTAAGTCTTCGGCCAAATCTGCGTAGCCCCAGAACGCAGCGTAGTGTAGAGCTGTATTTCCATGCTCGTTGATGGCGTTCACCTCTGCACGATTTTGTAATAACTAAACACAACAAATAATTACATTTTCAAATATTCAAATCTTCATAATTCGTGCCATCATCATCATTATTCTTGACACGCTAAAATCCAATGGAATCAAACGGATCTCCTAAAATCGTCCTATGATAGTATCTCAAAAATCTACTACCACACCATTTTAGAAATCTGTTACCCTTTGTGCAATAAATTATTTTTTTAAACGTCAAAGTTTAGTTTATCATTGTAAGACTTACAAGTCTGGCCACATCATGATGTCCATGTGCTGCAGCTAAATGAAGAGGAGTATCATCACCTTTGTTCACAACATTCACCCGAGCTCCTCGATGAATCAGTAACTCCGAAATTTTATACTGTCCGTATTTGGCGGCCCAATGAAGTGGACTGAATCCATGATCATCTCTGTATTTTAATCAACCAGAACAATTTTGTCATTTCCCAGGGCATATATACACTTATTATAAAACAGTATTTCTTAGTTGACATTCAGTTGCATTCTTCCCAAACTCAAGCTGAAGCGTTCCTCAAATCCTAGACAAGTGATGAATAAATATCCAAGAGGTGGTAAGTACCAATTTGAAGCGCGGTACAAATCTAAGGAATTTGACGCACTTTCATGTTATCTTAAAATAAACATAGCCATTGTTCAAAGCTTGAGCTCATGTGATTTCATCTGATTTCCCGTGGTTACCTATCTGATGATAAGAGAACACCTGCATCAATTCTGCTAATCAGTAGCTTTGGATTTAATCTGATTACAAAATATGCGATGAACTACCACATAACAAACTTCAAACTTTGCTCCAGTTACATTTAAATTTTTTGAATGAATGGAGTGTTTAGCACATTTGATAACTATAAGCTTGAATAAGCTGAAAAGAAACATTCATACGGGAACGAGTTGACATTTTTGCTACCAGATTCCAAGCAAAAAATGCAAGAAATGAAATGAACAACTTTCCTTCCACAGAATCGACTTGCTTGCAGGTACCTTATACATTTCATGTTCCACCTACACTTGCTTCAGCTTTCATCATGATTCTTAAATGTCCTCCTTAAATGGTCGCAGGACAAAAAAACTTTCAAAACTTGCACACGCAGAGACATAATAATAAGGCATCATTGCATGCCCACATGAAACTTGAAGTGAAAAAGAATCAAAATATTCTCTGCATTCTTATGATTTACATTCGTTATTTTATTAAACTTAGTTTTACAGCACTTCGTTCATTTTCCCCTTATATCTGACCTTTCTTTCTTTGATGTTTACATACGAACTTTAAATGCTTATGCACTTGGGTAGGTACACCACAATATATAACTTGTAAACTAGTAACTACTTAGTAATTAGCAAATAATTTATTAAAGGGTGTCTGGAGGCTAAAACATAACTCACTGATGTCTACATAAACATAATCAACGAATCACAACAATGATACTGTTTAAAACAACAAAAATGGAAAATGAGCAGGTGACGACTTACCCCTGATTTAAATCATTTTCCGTGTCTTCCAGCCACAATCTAACCTGAAGTAGATTTCCTTCCCGACACCACAAAGGTTGAAAGAGATTCTCCATAACCAAAACACCGACACAACCCCAGACTTTGAATTTTAACTGCACAGTCAAGAGTCTATAGTGACGTAACTGATTGTATTTTGTAATTATGCTACAGACTAAACTCGCACTGTGGTGAGAAACTAGAATTGAATAAAAAAGTGAATAATACTGGGAATGAGGAAGGTGACAATTTGTATAGGTGTAGGGAAATGGCAGGATGAGTAATTGAGAACGAGAATTCGGTGGAAGCGAGTAGGACTGAAAGTGAAATAAGCGGAGATGACGAAGGGAAAGAAGAGAGACTGAAGATGAAAGATGCAGACGAAAGGATGAGGGAGGAAGGAAGCAAATGTGAATGAATCCGCACACACTCACACACTCTGTATCTCTGTATGTGTTTCTCCAATCCTCTAATCTCTACTCCACCAATTCCACGGGCTTGGCCCAGATTTTTTGTCCTCCTCTTCCCATTACTTCTTACAGATTGGAAATTCGAAATACATGCACTCTGTGGCCAAGTCAAAATTCACAAACCCACAAACTCCTTCTCCTCCCTACAGTACAGTACACAGAGAATCCCTATGTCACACAACACATCACTATGGTGCTGAGTAAAAGATGCAAGTTCCTTTACTTCTTGTACTCTTTCACTCTTTCAATGCCCAATAATCCAATCCAATCTTTAACTTAAAGCTCCACAGCTACACACCAGGTCTTTCCAAATCGTCGTTAATATATCCAAATATTATTACCATTACCATTACTTCTTTTCCTATCTCTGACAGTCTGGATTCTGGATTGAGATGGGGAATGTGCCCAACAAGTTATTTACATGGAGCTACTAAAATCTAGATATGTATCCATGCTATTCCTGGCACCCACATCACCTACAATAAAAGGATAAACAGACAGCAATACACAAAGCAAGTAAAGGCGTGTGTTGCTCTTCCTTCGACTTGGTCTTGCAGTAATTATGCACGTCTGCACTCGAGCCGGAGTAATAGGTATAAATAAAGTATCAAGTCAAGTGTGATGTCAGAAGGAAAGATGAAGATGAAGGCACGATAATCTTGTATAGTTGGTGTAGCCGATGAAACAGAAGAGAGGATAGGATGGGAGAAGGGAGAGGCAAGAGTATTTATTGCAAGTCCTATCCTTGAATAACCTGGTTAAGTGCATATAATTGCAGTAGGTATTTAAATACTGACGACGAGAACTAACCACCACTACGTGTGTGAGTACAAATACACGTAGAGAGAGAGAGAGTACAGCTACAGCTACAAGTACTTACAGTATACATGAATTAAGCTAAAAACTGTATGCTTGCATTTAAGTAATTACGTATCCTGTACATGGAATCGATGTACGTGTAAAGGCAAACTCCTACACAATTAACCATTTACCAATTCCTGTATCTCTCACTTTTACTCCTTCACTCCATTTGCATTTGCCTTTTACTTTGGCTCATTCGCCTACACTTCCTTTGCCTTGCTTGCGTACACCAAGCTTCGGCTGGCTTTTGGTTTTGCCTTTGGTTAGTTTCTCAAACCTGTGGAGTCAAAAACGTGGCCAGTGACATCACATTTTAGATTAAACACAAAATGTTAGTAGGTAATGTGTAAAATTAAAATTAATCATGACATATAATTACACACTTATTTAGGTATGATGACCATTAAGCTCTTATACTGCATTCACATGGTTCTCGATTTTGTATTTATTGATTACTGATGTAAGGTATAGGTAAACTACTAGGTGTCTGGATATGGCTATAGTTCATCACAAACACAATCCTTCTCCAACTTCAAATGCCGCTTCTGAGCTTCGCTTTGGTAATAATTTTAAAATGTGAATGAAGGTAGGAGTTTTATACAGTGACATTTGTTGTACTTAGCAAAGTATATTTAATCCACCACCTCGACATAGGTAACTATTACTACTACGATTACATATAATTTATGATAAGTATAAGAGTAACTGCTTCCGAAGGAACCCTTTTAAATTCTAATAAATGAAGACAATGAAGAAACATTATAATCTCGTCTAATCGTAAGCTGTAATAGTGAGTTCGTATGTACATACCCTGTAAAGATGAAAGAATTAAAATATATTTGCTAAGTTTCGAGGACAAATTCTACGTTTACGTCAAGTTGAAAGATAAGACTGATTATCGAAATCCCAATTTGAGTGTAGAAGCTCGTTTTTAATAATTACGTATCTGTTCCTGACAGCGGAAAGGTGAAAGCACAGACCAGAAACAGAAAAGAGACAAAACTGATTACTACGTTGGTTCTTATCACACAACAAATTATCATATCACTGTCAGACATGTTTTTCATGATAATTTCATTGATCCCGTAACACTCCAGGTCTGAATGGGAGCCTCTGCACCTATGCTACCAAACTATAGCAAAGGTAGATTTGCGTAAAGAGTAGTAACAAATGATTTGGATAGATGCGACCTACTACCCCAGATGGGGAGTTCCAGGATTTCTATTTTACACTTCCCCCTATTTCCTCTGGCAACAACAGATTATAAAGGCATAGGGTTTACACAGTTCTACACGAGTACAACCGCTTATTAAATCTGAATATTATGCTTTATTGTTAATATGTAATGGTAAACTTGGAATTGCAATGTATTGTGTTATATTGTATTTAACCTGCATTAGCGAAAGAGGCAGAGAATACCCGCGAACAGTATATGTCGTTGGGGTGTCATTCATTACAGTACACAGCACTTGCTTATCAACACAATTATTGCAGCACATTATATGTATTATGTTTCATGCTCAAGAGAGAAAGTAATAATTTTATTACACTGTTACCAACAACGGTAATTGCCATAAGACACAGTAAAATACAAACAAATTTTAAAGTACTAATTTATACACAAGTTACGGGTTATTCTGGCTATAATGTTATTTTGATATTGTTTTAAGTATTCCATACTAAACCTAAGTAGTATAGATATGATTATGAGCTATGCGATTAGATCCACGTATTGTGGCAACAACAATGTCCTTACTAATCGTACAATAATAATAATCTATACTATTGACATCGAAGCAAATTCAGAGCAAAATTGGCCAAAGAAAATATTGTCTTATTGTAAGGAACTTAACTAATGTAATTTGTTTGACTGATTTTAGGTTGCTTATTAGAATCGAACGAATTCCTGAATCATCGATTCAGGAATCAAACAAACGGGAAGAATCTCAATAATACACCCAACTGTGTTCTACGAAAAGATAAAATCTAGAGAAGAGTTTTTTCTTTTCAGGAATATATTGCTACTAATGATCCCGGAACTGGAATCCGTTTTTTAAATTCCTTTGACTTTGATATAATTCTACATACTTCATTGCTCATTGAATTCTGGTATTTCTTACATAAATCTCATTTTCGAATGTTTTCAGAATGCATGAATTAAGATTTTCAGTTTGTATGTACATGTACGAAACGGTTCAACGACCGGTTTCTATTCGTTTTGGACAATTAACCTTATGCTCGTTGATACCCTTTGTTTTACTCTTGCTCTTCTTGTTGACTGGCTATGCCGTTTTTTGGTTTGTCTTTTAGTATATATTTAAATTTTATATTTTTTGAAACCATAGTACCTGTTTTAAAGTGCTTTTACAAAATACAATAACGACTGAAGGAATTAGCTGGGAGTTGGATTGACTGAACAATTCTGACTTTCTGACTAATTGAAAGAACAAAACGTACTTGAAGTTTGTTAGTCTTTTTATTCCTATTGGATGCTTTTAGCCCCAATTTTGTTATATTATTGCGAATATTCTGCTATGCTTTTCATGTTTGTGAATACATACATAGTGAATCTCATTTGCTGCTTTTTATGCCTTTAGAAAAAATATAGAGACAGAGACTAAAATTATAGAGAATTTGTTGGCTAATTCCGAATCCGGAAGGTAAAAAATCTGTGATAAGTGGTAAGACGAGTTACTGTGCTTGGAGTTGTCGTGTTAATGCTACGAATACAACGTTAGTTAATGATTATTTTTGTAAGTAGTGGTGATTTGTATGCAGGAGGAAGCGAGAAAACGGTAATGGAGTGACTTTGAGGTTAGGGAAGCCACCTGGTGCCAAAGTTTAGAGGGAAGAGCCTGTGAGTGCAGTTGAAGAATGTACGCGGGGCTGCGGGAGCGAAGGAGAGCCAGAGCAACAACAAACGTAGCTATAGGTGCTGCTATACGGACGGACTATAGGAAAAGAAGGTATACCGATTGTGTGTGATCAGCTCGCTATACCAAAGCGTCACCGACTCAACTCCGCGCCAGTTTATCTTTTCCAATTTACTCAACAAAACTGCTTTTCCTCCTCCACAGTATTTTGACATCATCAAGTCGACCACTTCACATTGCATTTTACCCGTCCTCCTTCCAAAATCCCGGGTACTCTGTCAACACCAACAATTACATTTTCCAGCCCACTCTCATCCTCCTCGATTTTCCCCCATACGGGTTGACCCGGTCGTCATCATGCCGGGCACATTGACATTCATCGATGTGGAAAACTTTAAGTCTTATAAAGGATTTGTCAAAATTGGTCCACTGCGACCATTCATGGCCGTAATTGGTCCAAATGGTTCAGGTAAACAAATTATCTTGTTAATATCTGTCAGATTAATTTCATCTAATTGATTAGGATCAATTATCAATTCAATCGACATCGACTGGCCAGTCACCAATTTACAAATCTGAAAGTGGCTGTTTTCGTTTTCACATTCACCATTTGTCAGTTAACTTTAGATTGTAAATTGTGTTTACTTTTCAATTGACCTAAATTGCTTTTCACTTTTAATTTTCCAGGTAAATCCAATTTCATGGATGCTATTAGTTTTGTGATGGGTGAACGCACATCATCCCTTCGAGTGAAGCGTTTAAGCGATCTAATTCATGGAGCTTCGATTGGTCAACCAGTGGCACGGACGGCTTCTGTAACAGCTACGATTGAACTTGAGGATAGGACGGAAAAGAAGTTTTCCAGGATAGTTCAGGGATCATCTTCAGAGTACAGAATTGATGGCGATGTAAACCTCATTTTCATCATTTTCAATGAAATTCCTATAGCTATTTTTTTTTTCAAAATATTGCGTTGGTTGGCTATATCAGTTTTGTGTGTGGTATGTGGTGTTTTGAATTTTCTTAATGTGGGGTTTGGGTATTGTAGATTGTTGGTCAACAGCAGTATTCTAACCAACTAGAAAAATTGGGAATCAATGTGAAAGCCAAAAACTTTCTCGTCTTTCAAGGTGCTGTTGAGACTATTGCTATGAAGAGTCCCAAGGAGCGTACGGTTCTTTTTGAAGAAATTAGCGGGTAAGCACAAAGCACAGCATTAACTAATTCAAATAAGTTTAAGAACAAATAGTATTTACGCTTTGTTAAATTTCTTAAATTAATTGCGTAGCATATAGGATAGGAATTTGGTGTAGTTAGACTGATTGTTGAAATTGATACAAAGTCGTTGTTGATAGGAAAATCGAGAAGGCCAAGCTTTATATAGATATAAGCTATGCAGGAGGGGTAGGAAAAATTATTCCAAAATGGATTATTAATCTGCGAGCTAAGTAGTTCCTTAAAAAAGCGATAGTGGAAAATAGACAAATTTGCGAAACATATCATAAAGTGTAACAATTTAAATTAATGATTGATTGATTTATCTATTTAAATTAATAGTGCTAACCCACGGCGCTTAATAAAGTGTAAAGATGAACAGATCAAGCTTGAAAATCGCATCATTTTATCGTATTAATTTTAACACTTTGTAACACTTTTAATGGGGCGGTTTTCTTCAGGTCAGGGACGCTTAAAGATGAATACGAGCGAACGAAAGCTGAGATGTTAAAAGCTGAGGAGGACACTCAGTTTACGTACTTAAAGAAGAAAGGAATTGCTGCTGAGCGGAAGGAAGCAAAGTTGGAAAAGGAAGAAGCGGAAAAGTATCAGCGTCTAAAGGATGAATATGTAAGAATGAATATTTAGAATATATGAATGTGATTCTCAATAATCCGAGGAATATATGTTCAAACAAACAATGGAAATGTACCTATATTCCTGTGTCACAGAGGGATCTGGAAATCCAATTACATCTTTTCAAATTATACTGCACGGAAGAGGATATCGAGAAACTGGTGGAAGAAGTTACAGCCAAGCAATCAGAGTTAGATAAGTTAGTTAATAGGAAAGATAAAATGGATTCGGAACTTCAGAAGAAGAAAAAGGAACTTGGAAATCTAAATCGTGAGTTAGCGGGGAAGGAAAGTAGCCAGCGTGAAAAGGTAATTAAATTGGAGCCCTTCATTTAAGTCTTCTGCGTTTAATTTTATTTCTTTGATTTCGTGTTATTTTGAGTAATAAATTGTAAATGCTTGTATTTTAGGAAAGAGAACTGAATGCAAGACGACCTGATTTTATCAAAGCAAAAGAAAATGTAGCTCATATTAAAAAGAAATTAGAGAGCTGCAAAAAATCTTTAGACCAAGCTCTTAAGGTAAAAATACTGTTCGAAATTGAAGCTGACATCTATGTGGACACTTAATGTGGTGCATTTTCCAGTATTGTGCTTTAGCTGAGTGGTCGTGGTAGTAAAAATATATGTATTTTGGGAAATTAATTAAATTAACTCGACTTGTAGGCTAAGGAAGCTCATGAGAAGGATATTGAAGAGCTCTGGAAACAGTACAAGGAAGTAGAAGCTAACGAAAACGAGTACTTAACGCGGACAGCGTCTGAATCGCAAAGTCAAGGGCAGGATATCACACTGGGTGACAAGCAGGTCAGTTGAGAATTATTATTTTAATTCACAATAAACATCTTCAGTTCTCGTGCAATATTGGGTTTTACCATTTCCTTTTTTATACCTCCCCTAGCTACGTGAGTACTGGACTCTGAAAACCAAAGTACAAGAAAAGTCTAGGAGTCAATTAACCAAATTGAACGATGTGAACAGAGCCCAGAAGGATGATCAGGAAGCACTTGATAGTTTATCCCGTCAAAAAGGAGATCTAGATAGTCGACTGAAACAGCTTAATCATGAAATTTCTGAAGCTACGAAGCGTGTTGAGAAACTTTCCGAACATATTCGTCACAATGAAACTTACCTGGATGAGCAACGTCGCATTCGCCAAGAGTTGAAGTCGGAAGTAACCACGTCGAAGGGTAATACACAATAATTTACAAATTTTAATTATGTTCAACATATTTAGTTCTTAATTTCATTTGTTTGTACTGGTTTCAGTGTTTCTAATGTTGAATTTTCATTAGTTTTATTTCTAATGTAACATTAAATTTTAGATAAAATTCATGAATATCAACGTCAGTTGGATGATGTGAATATGAAACTTGGTGATGCTCGTGTTGATAAACATGAAGAAGCCAGGCGGAAGAAGAAGCAAGAAATCGTAGAAACGTTCAAGAATCATTTTGTTGGTGTTGTAAGTTTCCTTTCCGTTTCATAGCAATGTATGCAGTATGTAGCAGCTAGTTAATTCAAAAAACTACTGTGCAGGAGCTTAGTTGACAAAATTAAACTTTTTGGTTTTATTTCATTGCTTCAGTATGATCGGATGATTAACATGTGCCATCCTCGGCACTCAAAGTACAAAGTTGCAGTTACGAAAGTTATGGGAAAATATATGGAAGCTATAGTTGTTGACACTGAGAAAACGGCTCGTGCGTGCATTCAGTATTTAAAAGAACAAATGTTAGAACCAGAGACCTTTTTGCCCTTAGACAATATTGAGGCAAAGCCCATTCGTGAGAGATTAAGGTATCTTTCAATATTTATTTACTAATTATTGGTTTTATAAAATAAAATCAAAGACATAATAACGAAAACGAAGAAATTATTCTTAGTCACAAAGCTTCATGATTTGTCCTCAGAAATATTCGAGATCCTGCAAATGTCCATCTGCTCTATGATATTTTGGACTTCAAGCCCAAAGAGATTCAAAAGGCAGTCCTCTTTTGTACCAACAACGCATTGGTTTGCGAAACCCAGGAAGATGCAAATCGTGTTGCGTATGACCTGGAGCCTGGCCAGCGATTTGATGTAAATCCCGTTTCAATTTTCATATTTTTCTCCGTCGTACTCGGACTCCTTTTTAACTGACTAATAATGTTTACATGGCGACTTTATTCTTACTATGATTTAGGCGGTAGCATTGGACGGTACATTTTTTACAAGATCTGGAATCATGTCAGGAGGTACTATGGATCTTTTGAAGAAAGCCCAACGTTGGGACGATAAACATTTGACAAAATTAAAGCAAGACAAAGACCGAATTAGCGAAGAACTCCGAGAAGCAATGAAGAAGTCTCGAAAGGAGTCTGAACTGAACACCGTAGAGCAGCAAATTGCGGGACTTGAAACTCGTCATAAGTATGCAAAAGGAGACAAAGATACAACGGTATATGCGAGAGCGAGTTAACATATTCGTAGAAATTATTCATTCCCAGTTTTCTTACCATGGTGAAAATTTTGGCCATTATTGTTATTATTATTCATTAAAAATTAATATGTTCCTGCTTTCTAGATGAAACAAATACAAACACTGAAGAAGGAGCAAGAGAATACAAGGGAAGAGTTGGATCACGTTAACGTAAGACACGTGACAGTACTTATTAAGTTACCCCATTCTGAATTAGACAGACTAAATGGTGTGATGATCAACACAAATGAGTTGTGTGAGAAGAATTTTTTGTAATGGTTACTATTGATTACTGATCGGTCTGATTTTTGTATTGTTACTACAGACTAAGATCAAAGATATCGAGGCCCAAATTGCAAAACGGGATGAAACGATCCAATCCGTCAAAACCAAGTTGAATTCCATTGAAGATGAATGCTTCAAATCCTTCTGCAAAGAAATTAGTGTTGCAAATATTCGTCAATATGAAGAGCGGGAGCTGAGGTAATCATAGCGTATTAAACTGTTTAAATACTTTCAAAAGGTTGATTGTTGTATTGGTTTACCATTCAGTATAAGTATATCCTCTCGCATTTCCTTTTGTAGAACTCAACAAGAACGTGAGCAACGAAGAGTGGAATTCCAGAATCAGAAAGAGCAGATTAAATCTCAGATTGATTTTGAAGAGTCAAGAGCCGAAAGTGGTAAAGATCGCAAACTATTTAACGATTTAATAAAATGTGTTTTGTAGTTGCAATAACATTCCCAAAAATATATTTGGTTTTTACATTTTGATGAATTATTTTTCGACTACAGTGCAAGGAAATGTTGCTCGTTGGGAAACTGCTGTGTCGGAGACAGAAGAGGCTTTGCTCCAGAAGCAAGCAGAAGAGCGGAAAGCTAAAGATGATGTAGATAATCTTCTTCAAAAATTTGAATCCATGAAGAAGGAAATCAGTGAATTTAAAGGGGAGATTGAAAAGAAGGTTAGCTGATTTTGAGCTTAAAAATGTTTTTTACACTTTTGCATTCCAGTAGTCTACGTAGGAGCAATGTAATAATTTATTGGTTGTGATTGTAGGATGAAGAAATAGGGAAAGCTAGGAGGGAAGTTGGTGCCGCAGCCAAAGAAATACAGTCCGCCCAAAAAGTAATTGGTCAGCTTGAGGCTAAACAAGACCAGAAAAAAAGTGATAAGCACAATCTGCTGAAGCAGTGCAAAGTAAGGCTGTAAACATTCTTCCGCTGTATTTATTTCATTAACCTAAAAGATCCTTTGAGTGATTATTAATCCGGGCTGATTCTTTCAGATTAATGACATTCGAATTCCATTCCGAAGAGGTAATTTGGATGAAGTTGAAACAGACGGGCCTGATGCTAGCGTTGAAGTTGATAGTAACGTTTCCAGTCAAACTATATATGCCCGGGAGGAAAGGTAACGATAACGAATGAAATTAAGGAATCAGTATTCATATTTTGACCCAGTAATAGGGAAAATAGATTTAAATTTCATTCAAGCCCTTGCATTAGCTCGCCGTTCATTAATCTAATCGTTAACGTAACATTATAATGTTTGCAGGATGAAGATAGACTACTCAAATTTACCAGATGAATACCAAGGGCTGAGCCATGACGAAATTAAAAGAACAAACGATCAGTTAAACAAAAGATTGCAGGATCTTCACAATCACTTGGTGAAAATTCAGGCACCAAATATGAAAGTAAGTTGTGTGATCTAATTCTTGCAGCATTTACATGCAGAAACTAACTTACAGCTAAACTTCACTTAATCCAACATCGTCTGAAGTTGTCTTACAATGAATTAATGTGTTGATTAGGCTACACAAAAATTGGAGAGTGCTAAAGAAAAGTTACTAGAAACTAACGAAGAATTTGATAACGTTCGTAAACGAGCCAAAGCTGCCAAACTTGCATTTGAAAAGGTTAAAAATGAGCGGCACAAAAAGTTTATGTTATGCTATGACCATGTGGCGAGTACTATTGACAGCATATACAAAGTGAGTTGATTGTTGGAAACAAGAATTTTTTTATACTAATTATTACAATAGTTACTAATTTGTAAATTATTGTATTGTCAGTACAGTATGTTGTTCACCTGAAAAATGTTTTTTAAATGAATTTGTGTAGTCATTAGCTCAGAATCAGTCCGCACAGGCCATTCTTGGTCCCGAGAATCCAGAGGAACCTTACCTGGATGGCATTAGCTACAATTGCGTTGCTCCTGGCAAACGCTTTCAGTCCATGAGCAACTTGTCTGGAGGAGAGAAGACTGTTGCTGCTTTAGGTTTACTCTTTGCAATTCACAGGTAATTATGGTGATTAATGAAATGTAATTTGTCCCAGTGATAAATACAATTACCTACAGTACTACTTTCTGGGTACAATTACTGTTATTGTTATTCATTATTTCATAGCTAATTTGTCGTGAAATTATTATGATTTCAGCTACCAACCAGCCCCGTTCTTCGTCCTGGATGAAATCGATGCTGCTCTTGACAACACTAATATCGGAAAAGTTGCAAACTACATCCGAGAGCAAACTGGGGATCTACAAATCATAGTCATTTCTTTAAAAGAGGAATTCTACAGTCATGCTGACGCGTTAATTGGCATCGCTCCTGATGTATCGGTAAGGGAGGAATAAATAATACGTATTGGTTAAATTTAATATTGTGTCAGATTATGAATTCCATCATCATATCTTGGAAATATGTATAAGTAATAACTGTATTATTTGTTACGTTCGTAACATCTTCAAGATGTGTAAGAGCTAAGTTAAATGTCTTTAAAGAACTAATAGGTAATTTTGTACACGTTTCAGCCTGGAGATTGTGTCGTGAGTAAAGTGTACTCGTTGGATTTGTCCGACTATGCAATCCAAAAGTAGAAAACGATGACATGTCTCAAACGAAGAGGAATACTTTCGAACGTGAACTATTGGACGACGGACGACCGACTGAATACCAAATAAACCAGCTGCATGTAGCTTTGGTACAGAGACGGAGAGAAAAACGCGAACCACTTAATTTTATTTTAATGTAGATGATACATTTTACTTTGATCTTATTGTTTTGTCATTTTATTTGTAATATTTAATGAACATTATATTAATAAATTTGCTACACAAACAACGAGAAATTGTTGCACTTGCACAAGCATCTCTGCTGTATTACTTTTAAGACTTTTCAGTTGTTTTGATTTGCGTTAGGTTAGGGTTGCACGTTTGGATTAAAGAGTGTTTCTGTAAACTCTTCCTCTTTGGAGTCTGAGGGATGTATTCGAAAGTGGTCGGCATAATTTAGAGAAGATGTGGTTGGAGGATGTGTTTGCCGCCGAAAGAAAGCAACAATGGTAGAGGGACTGAGTGGAGGTTTTTCTGCTTCCAGCGCTCTCTCTCAGCGACCTGTGGGAATGACGACGGTTTCTCAATTTCTCTGCGTCCGTCCCTCAAACGATGTTTTCCTTTAACTTTACCGTCTCACGTTCACTCCCAATTCCTTTCCTTGCTCATGATAGTGTGCAGTCCCTCGCTGCACTTTGCAAGTTGTTGTGCAGCTGCAAACCTGCATGTGTATTCTGCTTCCTCGGTCCTCAAAAACTAGGCTTCTTTTATTCCCATTTCCCATTCGTAGCGGTTCTTTCACTCCACTTTTTTGTTATTCGAATTGTAGCAAGTTGAGCTAGTCACTTTAGAACGCCGTTCATATCTGCCTGCATCAAAAGGGCAGGTCGGCAGGTCAGTTGCACTTTAGTAGTGACAAACATTTTCAAATTTTGATTCCTATTTAGACTACCATTGAACAGATTAAATGTGGAATTTTTACTGTAGGTTACCTTATTGTGATCACTTGTGTGCCCTAATTGTGATCGTTAGAAAGGAGAGTCAAATCATATTTACCGTTACTGGTTTGTGGAGTTACATTTTTGTGTTAAAGCCAAAATGAAACTCAATTGAAGCTTAAATAATAATAAGTTTGGACAAAAAAAATTTA
The DNA here is from genome assembly GCA_036851915.1 of Ptenothrix huangshanensis. NCBI lineage: Eukaryota > Metazoa > Arthropoda > Collembola > Symphypleona > Dicyrtomidae > Ptenothrix > Ptenothrix huangshanensis. The sequence goes on from JAAXYX010000383.1 coordinate 38,475, forward strand.
ATTTTGTCGTCTAATTGCGAGTATTTGAAGTACGATTCCACTGGTGATTGTTACCGAAGGTATTCTAGCTATTTTCATTGACACTTACTTGCTTAATTATGCATTTAGAAACATTTATTTGGATTATATTGAACATGGTATTAGTGCTGTAAGCTTGTATACATTTTGCTACGGTACTATCTGTTAACAGTTATAATTAACAAAACATTAAAATTGTTTTGTGAACTCTTGTTTAATTAACAAAATTGTTTTCACTTGTTAACGATATTGTTATGCTTCCATTAGATTAGACGGAATTGGAATTGGAATGCGATTTGGATTTATCTAAATCTTAAAGTATAAATTAACGTGCAAATTTCAGAATTCCGAATCGCAATCGTATTCGTATTCGCATTCGCATTGGGAATTCACATCAAGGCAGTCTAAATGCGTGTAGGAATTGGCTTGCGAATTGGAGTTTGAATGCGAATTGGAATTGCATATTTATAGTTGCGAATGTTTAGTTTGAATTTCGTGTTAAAATTACTGTTACGAAAGATGAATTACGCAAGGAAGTCATTGAAAAACAAACTACAATCAACAATTAGTGTTACAATTGTGCAGTAAATGTATTTTAAATTAAAAAAATCAGTTCACTAATTTACTTTTTGTCACGCATTACGTTCCAATTGAGTTCAAAATTATTCCGTAAAATTGTAATGCTAAAAATTTTCATTTTACGACGAATCCTTAGTTAAAACCACGACCGTACCCCACCGACGGAGGAAATAGGGGTTTAGGTAAAAAAAATTTAATATGGAAATGAATGTAATCAATCAAATAATTAACACTTTAAAATAAGTTAAAGGGAGGGGGAAATACAACTTTAAGAAACAAAAATAAACTTGACACTGTTCTCCAACGAAGATAGCCTAAGCAGGCTACAATCAACATTAATAATTGCTTTTTTTGTTACGCTAAAGAAATCGATTTAGGTGTGTGGACATTTGTTCTGAATTATTCGATTGTTCCTAATATCTAATGCTTAACAGCATATAGTACGTATAAAATGTAATTTACTTTTAACAAATGAAAACTTTTTCTGACAAGAATTGTGTCGTAATGCAACTATTAAAAAACAACGGAACAATGTCCGAAAATCGTGCACATATGTACACAACGGTGTTAAACATACTAAAGTGAATTCGTACGAATTCAAAAGTTGACTTTGGTTCAACTTGCCCAAATCGGATTCAAATTCGCAATCGCAAAGTATAAGTTAAGAAAGTGAATTCGCAATCTTACGAGTTCTGAATTCCGATTCTGATTCCAAATCGCACCTGAAGTATAAATGGCCGTGCGATTTCGTGAATTCCGATTCCAATTCGGATTCGCAAGTGTAAACGCGAATTCTCGCATTCCCAATTGAATTCCAATTCCAATTCTGCCTAGTCTAATTGCAGCATTAACAATAAGACTTGATGTACTCAGCTCGTGTCAGAATTAGTTTTAAAATTATTTGAGAATGAAATAAAATAGCTGTAATGTCATTGCCTACAATGCATAGAACGGCTATAAAGCTATTATGTTAACAATGTATAAGTATTCGTGTATTTAAAGTGTATACACGGTAAAAAAATTTTAATAGAGATTTCTATGTATTGAAAAAAATAATAGAGCTCTCTAATAATTGTACTAGGGAAATCGTTTAGTGTCCAATGCAAAACCCGTTTGGTATTGGCTTAATAGGTTTCTCTATTACTTTGGGAAAGCAATAGTGATCTCTATTGATTTTTACAGAAAATTCTATTGTACAGCATTCGACCAAAAACTCTATTACTTGTAGTAGAAGTAACTATTGCGCAATTAGTAGAAAAATCAGTTAATAAAATTCAACCGGGGTTTCCTTTGATCTTGTGATGCGCAGGGGCCTAGCGCATAACGCTGGGTATCCCGGGTTCAAACTCCATGATTGTCACCTTTTTTTTATTAAGGTGAATGTGTAATGGAATTCTCTAGTAATGTAATTAGAGTAACTATTACATACATTAATCAATAGAGATCTTGTAAAAATGTAATAGCCGTCTCCATTAATTTTTACAGGAAAAACTATTAAATGGATTAACATAAATCCTTATTGATTTAGTACAGGCGAGGGGAAGAAACTCAACATATAAATTTATTGACGAATTTAATTGGTTCCTCTATGGATGTTTCTGTTAGAGTGATTTCTATTAGAAAATAATAGAAATCCCATTATTTTTCGACTATATCTTTGTGTGTAGGTATCCCACTATTTCCATAAAAATACGTTCAGTAAAATTGTACTTTAAAACTATTGTATTTAGAAGGAATTCAAAGCTCTGAGCCTGGTATTATTGGATTGGGAATTATAGGATGCAATCATTTTTAGAAATCCATATTCCAGCTTATACCTCATCCTTGTCTATTTATGCAATATATTTTACTGCTGCTATATTTTAATAAGTTTTACTGCTGTAAACAATTCCAGGGTCCTTATTCATGAGAGTTGTTGAGTTACGTTTTATCCAGTTCTTTAAAAACTGAAATGGTTTGTTGTACAAAATTTTACAGGTTTTCAAACTAGACTATCAGTTGTCCGATCAGAAGCCGCACTTCTCAAATGAAAATAAATGTTTTGTTAGCAAGTGCTGCTTTAGTCAATTTTGTTTACGAACTCCCATTCCCATTTGAATAGTCAGCCAATACGAAAAATCGGATAACTTATTTTGGTAGCCTGTTAAATTCTGCACAGGAAACATTTATTTTCGTTCGTTTCGTAGTTCTAGTTTGTTCATTGTACACGCAGCGTCTAAGTATTAATACCCAAAGTGGCTAGACAAGATGGTAATAAGGTGCGTCCATCCGAGGGAAAAATATCAGAGTATAGGAGAAAAAAATGAGAAGGTCATTTTATTGATTTCAAACAATCCGAATTTACAAAACCAATGATTTGCCTTAAATACACCTACCTTTTAATCGACATAAACGCAAACAAAGCAAACACAATTTATCTGTCTTTGCAGTTTTTCAATAAAAATAATCTAAAAATTCGACAGATTTCAGATTTTTCTGAATTAATTTACAAACATTGTTGAT
>JAAXYX010000384.1:0-41532 GCA_036851915.1 Ptenothrix huangshanensis
TCTAGTTTGTGCTGTAGTTGCCGTAAGCCTCGGTTGAAGTAAGAAAACGGAAGAAATTTGTAACGTGCGTTTAATTAGACTCCTCATTTTCCCTCGCTTTTGGCATCAATATCTGTATTAAGTCTATCTCTACATTATTTTTTCTCCTCTGCGTAGACTAGAAAAAGCAGGAGTTAAAACAAGGACTACAAGGCACTGCTGTGCGTATACTTTAAGAAAAACAATTAAGACATAGCATCGGTTTATATTTTAGGCTATCATGTAGCAATCCAGTCCGTATATTGTATTACATGATGATAGTATTAGTGCCGACATAGTAGACCGTGCCATAAGCCAAAGCCGAAGCCGAAGTGAAAACCAAAAACAAATGAACCTAAGTGAGTCTACCGAATGTGACTCGACTCTGCTTCCACTAATTGTTGAAACTGAGCAAAGAAATGTGTGGGGTAGGTAATATGTGTCTATGTCTTTGTAGAGAAATGAGAAATGATTGTAGTTTTGTAGTATTTGGTTTGGCTCGTTTGCTGTTTGGCTTGGTGTAGGACGGAGCTGCGGGAGGGCAGGGGCGGTTTAGAACACGCCTTGAATTTCCATCATTTATTTCTCCGCCACTTGATTATCCCGCATCTTATTACTGCGAACACAACGAGCTGCCTAGCACTGTTATTGTTACAATCACTGTAATACGTAATAATGTGTGACGCATTGCTGGTGTAGTTGATGTACTTGTAATTGCAGTTGCAGGTACTTCTTGTTCGTCCACTTGTAATTGTAATTGAGCAATGTGTCTACCCAACCACCAAAGCAAAGTCAAGCCCTAGTCAAGAGTACCCGACCACAGCAGACCCAAGTACTCACTCATCAGTTTTCGCGGAAATGGAATGGCCTACCAGTATTCTTTAATCTCAATAAATATTCTCGACTTTGGAATTCGCAGTAATTAATCATCATCATGAGCACAATTATCGTACAGGTGGATTGCACGATATGTAGCAGCACAACTTATCATTTCTATTTGCTAAGGTAAATGTAATTAAGGTTAGGCTTACCTTTAATCATTGCTACTGTTTACCTCAACTTATTCACGTGCATACAACCTACGGCCACGGGGTACACATTCTTTTGCACCAGTAGAAATACACATGCTAGATGAAAACACAATTAAAGGATACAAACTGCGCAGTTTGCACTGCTGATATTTTTACTAAATATTAAGACTCATTTTGAGTTTTGATCGGTGTCTAAGGGGTCATTTAATCTGATTGTCAAAATAGAACTTGGGGTAAAGGAAATATGTAGCAGTTCAAAAGCACATTTGGGATCGGGTTTTATATCTATGTATACAACGAAAACAGTGTCCAGTCCAAAATGTCCGTAACTGGTTCATTTTTAAGATCAAACTGGACACTATTTGCATTGGGTTTGAAAAAAAAAATACTGCAATATCTTCAATTCAAAACCCTCCACGATTCATAAAGTTAGTAAGTAATCTGGTAACTCTTTTATCCAAATTTCCATTTTCAAATTGCCATCGGATTTGTTCCAAGAATGATTAATAAAAATATTTAACGTGAGTTTTAAAATGCCCGCAAGATTTAAATTTCCAGATAGAGTTTACGATTTACGTTTAAGACTAATGAATATAAGCAAAGCTAGCACGCGCAGTGTGAAAGCACTGGAAAGTGTACGTACACTGCTTACGCACTCAGTTGATCACAGGACAAATGAATTACTGTGCAATGAACCGTACGGCGTCAAAGTCACACAAAGCGTGCAATTTTGATAATGATAAATGATCACGTAAAATATTATGATAAAGTAAACATATTTGCATCACTATCACAATCCTTATTATTATGATAATACACTACATTATATGCACGCTAGACACAATATATCTTTGAAAATAATGGAATAAAATAAATTGAATTTTTTTAATTAAAACAGCATATAATTGAGACTGAGAGGAGAGAGGAGAGTATTGTGTGAATGAAGTGATGAAGACTGCGACCCAGAACCAGAGGTGCGTAATAAGTATATGCAGACCCAGAAGGAAACGCCAACCAGCACCAGCACCAGCACCAGCATCATGGTTAACTTGGGTAACTGTACCGTGCCGTACTTTTTACTTGACTACAATTTAAGACAGAACCAGCATTAGGGCCAGAGGCCAGAGTAAAGCTGCTGGTTCATATAAATTTGTATGTATGAAGTAATAAATCTAAATTTTGAATCCATCTGACAGACACTGGATCAGAGAATAGCTCTTTTGGCTCGGCCGAGGCTGTTACTATTGGATGCTGCTGTTCATGTTCAAGTTCCTCTTGCTCTTCTTCTGGCTCTGGCTCTCGCTCTGACTCTTACGCTGGCTCTCGTTCTCGCCGTTGAGGTGAGGGCTTTACACGCAGACAGTTTAGTGAAAGGTGATGAAGATAAATTATCAAATTCTGCCTCATTCTCCCACGTATCAGCAAAAGCAAGAATTTCCTTAGCAAAAGCAACGACAACGGGAGTCGCAATGCATTGCGCTCCAATGCAATGCATGTCTTAGCATGTCAACAACAACAAGGAAAGCAAAAAGTACGGAGTAATATAGCATCCGCATCAGTAACAGCGTCAGCCTCAGCACCAGCATCTCTCTCCTTTATAAAGACCTTTACTTACCTTCGCGTTTGCCTTTGCCTTCGCTCCTGCCTTTACTCTTGCCTTTCCTTTCAGGTTACCGTTTCATTCCGTTGACAAGTTGAGCTTGACTAAGAATTATGACCGTCGTCGTCCACCAGCCATTTCACCTTACATATATTTTTATTAGAAAAAGAATTTGAAGAGGCAAACGCAGACTTATCAACAAACATACTGCCTTCATAATCTAATCATCAAAAATTATGTACATTCTTCCCCGTGCTCGCAACAACCCTCACAAAATTCAATTAGTAATTGTTGAGTCTTAATTTCAACATTTTTCATTAAAAATGCATGCAATTTCGGGGCAAAATTCATTTTAAAATCTCTCCGTATAAACCAACCTTTACTGAAAGACTTACGTTTTTTGTGTTCGTTGCAGATGTTAAATAATTAATTATAACGAAATAAAAATCTCAGCGTTCATTATATTCCTATGCTGCGATTAAAATTATTATTGGTTTGTATAGAGTTTTTTTTTATGCATTTCTGTAGTTGCGTCATACTTATAAGAATGTTCCAAAAAACTTTTTATAATTACATACTCTAAAAAATGGACAGTATGTACAAACGTTTTATCTAAAGGAAATTTTCCAACTGTAAAAATATGGGGAATTTATGCCCTGATTGACGAATTATATCGCAATTAACGGACTGAAGTTGAGCTGTAATAGTAAAACCTACGAAATAAACGCGCAATTTTTAAAATGGCGCTGATGCCCAGCAAGAGACGCAATGTTTGGAGTGTACATCCCAGGTTGATTTAATGAGTGAATGTGGAACCATAATGATAAGAGTAAAATGGCAGCCAAGACAGAGCAAAGACACAGTCAGTCACATAACATTACGTTATCTAATCTTATCTACTGAGTAATTATTGTAAAGTCTATAAGAGCCTATAGTAAGTGAATCCTTTTCCTTTCTACATTCATCCAAACACAAGCAACAAACTTGACATTTCCAGATTCCACAGAGTACATGCAGTGGAGGAAAAAAATGGAGAAATAAAAAAGGTGGGAAAAAGGAAGGAAAGCAGTAAGTGACCAGTCGGTTAGTGTTCGCATTGGATGTGCTTGTGGTGGTTCTGCTGTTAATTTAATTCAATTGAATTAATTTAGTTGGTAGATTGTGATTGTAATAAAATGTAAATCTAAAAGTGACTACATATTGTGGGCTGTTAGGTAATTATGTAAATTGTAAATTGTTAAGGGTAAAGGTGGTAAATTGGTTACCTTTCCTTTCTACCTTTCTTCCCGTCGTGGCTTGGCCTGCATAACGATGCGATACGATGCGATGCCATGGCATGGCATGGTATGGTAGCGACTAGTGAGTGGTTAATCTTATCTTTTCGTAATGTTACATCCTAACTTTCTTGTTTCTTTATCCTTTCTTGATTGCAATGCACTCCCGTACCTGTGCTCCGACTTTGTTTTTCCTCTCTCGTTTTGCCTTGCTTTTGCTCCTGCCTTCCTTCATGCATGGCTACATTTTCCGATGTGATGCAAATCACACGTCCTCACCATACACTACCATGCCAAGTAATGCTGCTATGGATGCAATACAGTGCAATGAGAATGAAATGCTTTGGTTTAGTTTAGTTGTTTGGTGACCCTATAAAGTATGCATGTGTCATGTCATAACTAGTCTATAACTAGAGCTGGGATCCTATTAGTCCACGGTACTATACACTACACTGTAAAAACTTAAGAATCTTAAAGCAGGAAAACTTATTCATGTAGAATAATTTAGAACGCAGTTAGGATGCATCTTAAGTGCATCACAAGAGCAATAAAATCACGTGTTGGACTGCCAGATGCGCTTTAGACGCACTTTTAATTTTTTATGTACTTTAGGATTTAAGTGAGCTTGAGTTATACTGTAACTGCGTAATTACACTAAATGAGAGTAGAATTTTGGCGTACTAGCTGCGCCAGTTTTTACAGTGTATACTATATATGCCGCTGATGACTTTTCCTCTCGCTGTTATTTACTTAGACTTTTTTATTTTTATGATGTCATGTCCATTTTCCACTTTATGCCATTCTTTCGTTATTGGTTTCTTAGTTTAGTTACTCTTTATGACACTTGCCTCATTTCATCATTTTATCATTCTATCTTGTATTGCTGCTGATGGCTATAGACGCTTTGGATATGTAGTGCATAGTTTAGTTACATATATTGTGCCAGATGCTTGCTCGCTTTGGCTTGCCTTGGCATGGCATATTTGATTTTATGAGTCTTTACTCTTCCCATTTTACTGTCCTGTCTGGGCACAGTGTGAACCGGTAAAGGTATCTTATCTTAGATGGACCAGGACCAGGAACAAAACCAACACCAAGACCAAGTCAAGACACGACATGACATGTGTGGAGTACTACAAGTATAATTATTATATTATAAAGTTTCCCTTATGTTTACGTTTATGGTTCTAACTTAATTAAGATAACAAGGGAATATTTTTTAATTCTACATAAGTAGTTTATGGCTGCTAGTAGTATAATCGCAGCAGCATTATGACATGGCATGACATGGCATGGCAGCGTGCAACGTGTTACACCACTAACAACAGCAACAACAACAACAGCTACAGTTATTACCGCATTTAATTACTCTACCTATACAGGTACTGTTCATAGACTCTTTTACCTCCACAAGTAAAACAAAGGGGCAAAGAGGGCAATCTATAGAAAAGGTATTTAGTTTCCAGTCTAGAAAGATTGGGATTTTTCATGGGAATAACCCCAATTAACTTTAAAATTTTAATGCGATCAGTACTTCAATACCAATTAACCTTACCGTATTTAATGATTTGTTTTGCAGTAGAATTTATTCAATTAATTTAATACGGGATTGTACTTTAATTCTATTTCATTAATTTCCAATTTTCCCTTTCATATTTCTTCTTCCTGCTACCGAATTTTTTCTATGGAATTGAATGCTATTTAGCACTGATATTCGTATGATGCGTGTCGTAAGTTACTTAACCTGGGTATAGTCATGGTTAATTAAAGGAAACGCTAATAATTATATAACATTGAAAAAGTAATCGTTATGAAATATTACCATTATGCTTAATAAATACTGATTTTGAAGACTACCTGTGCATTTTGTACCACCTTCTTTCTTATTTAATTTTGCTATATATTATACATCTTGTAGACTACATGATCTCATCCCACACACAAGAAAAAGGGCAAAGGGATTTTCGGAAATGAATAAATTGAAATTGAAATTCGTATTCGAATTTGATAGGTATTTTGAAATGAGGCAATTAAGTGCGTGCTCAGAAATCTTATGAGGAAGGGAAGGAAATTGGAATATTTTAAATGTAAATATTTGATATCTGATTTCATTCCAATTTTATTCTATTGTTGAATAATAAGTATGAGTGTGTAGCCTAAAAGTTAAATAGTAGAAGCCTAGGCGAAGGTATGGAAAACCCGTAGAATTGTACTGCATTGCATTACTTAACATGACTTTAGGTAGGTACTAGGTACATTGGAATGGATTGCATTGCGTTGCCTTACGTTGCATGCAGACAATTCTTGCGTGAGGACGAGGAGTGGACTGGAAAGTAATTTGAAGGAATAAAATTTATGAGGATAAAATTTGGAAGTCACACTTGGTCACTGGACGACTTGCGCTGGTTTCGTTTAGTTTGGTCTGGTCTTGTTTGACTTGGTGCCTATAGTACACACATTGAAACTACATGCGTGGACTTACATGCAAGAGCGTATGTGAGATCTTGTTAAATTTTTACACCCTAACTGCACACATTGAGGTAACAACTGCGTATTCGAATGGATACATGTAGGTTTAAAATATGACTCTACAGGGGTATATCAGAAGGCAATGCAGGTACAATAACGTGCAGAAGCATAAGATTGAGTAGAGGCCCAGTTTTAATTGGAACCCTAAAGCCCATGTTCAAAGAATCATGTGAGATTTCCTCCTTTCGATAAACTGGAAAGATTTTAATGAGGGGAATTAATAATCCTGCTTCAGTCTAGTCGTGGTTCTGGTTCTGGTTGCGGTCCTGGTTATGTGTAAGCATGAATAAAATACATTCAGAATGCTCAGTCTAGTCATAGTGTGTGCGTACACTGCAAAAATTTTAAGATCCTAAAGCAGGAAATAATGCATCTAAAAGCCAAAAATCTATCCTTATTTAGTGCTGCGTTCATAATTATATATTAACTACGAGAATATTGTTGACGTTTTAGACAAACCAGTTTTTACAGTGTACGAGTTTCAAAATGCAATTGCTACGACTTGGCTATGGTTTGGATTGGTTTGGTTTGGTTTAGAAGTTTAGAGGTGAGAAGCCGGGCGGCTAGAATTACAGCTGCCGCGTTTCTTTCTCTGCTCATCTTGTCTTTGACTTTGTTTGTTATTTGGTTGGGTTTGGTGTCGCCTTCTCATTTTCTCAGTTGCAGCTACAGATTACCATCTCCCTTCTCACTTGTCTGCTGCATGTCCTCTGTTTTCTGTGTACGTGCAACTGTCTTATAAAAGTACAAAACAAACACCAAAACAAGTACAATGTACACAATGTTTTTCCATATCTTCGTTACTACTAATATTCATATCTCAGCATATATATACCATGTGCGTATCCATTCATGAATGTTTCCTTCAACTTTATTAGGTGGAGCATTCACGTACTCATGTAGGAAATGTCATTGTCGTTCGAATTCAAATCGAGTTTATGAGCTACTGTATTCAAGCACATTTTTTTAAATGGATAACTGTACTGCAGATTACACACAACCACAACTCACAGCATACACAAAGTTAACGCTGAATTAAATTCAAAGGTTTTGAAAGTCTTAAAGGGCATAAAGGCAAATTTCATTTTCTGAATGCAAGAAGAATGATTTTTTTATTCAAAAGGCAATGGCAATTACGTTGAAGATACCTAAATTAACAATATAATGGTAAAACTATAGGTATTATGATGTGGATTTTAAAACTGATAATTATTAGTTACATATAGAGATACATTGGGATCAAAGTACACTGTAAAAACTGGTGCATCTTAAAAGCCACAAACACATAAGTATTTAGTGTAATTATGAGATAAGATTACAACTTAAGATACAACTCAAGGGCGCTTAAAGTGCATCTAAAAATTTAAAGTTCATCTACAGACATCTCGCAGTTCAAGATGCCTTCTAATGAGTGTGTTATGCATTCTAAATACGCTCAGAATTAAACTAAATACAAGTAGTTACTTGGGGCTTTAGATGTACTAAGTCCTGTTTAAATATACTTCGTTTTTACAGCGTACAAAGTTCATTTAAGGACTTACCTGTCTGTATACCTATCGTTTAATGCGAAGGTGTGAATTGAATTTAAACTTCCAAATTTAGACCAACGATAGATAGAAAATAACCTTAACCCGAATCTAAAGTTAGAGTCTGACATTGACACCACTGACATTCCATTGTTCCTACCCAGATACTTTATTTCTAGATGCATTCCTGCTGTTGACAGCAACATGCACAGGAGCCTAGACTTGGAAGTTGTTCCTCAATTGGAAATTGGACTTAAAGGTAAAACGTAAATATTCTAGTGCGTATGTACCTACATGGGTAAAAAGAGTAAGGAAGGGAAGGGGGAGAATTGAGAAACAGGAGCAGAAGGTAAGCAAGTAAGTTGACATGATCTTGGTCATTTGGAATGTGACACCATCCGTTTAATTTGGTTCAGGCATTTCTTTCCTCTGTGGATGCATCAGGACCAGGACGGACAAGATCGAGATCGAGATACAGGTGACGAATACCAAAGACAAGACCAAGACCAAAACCAAGGAACAGAGTTGGAAGAAGTTTCACTGTAAAAACTCAAAGGGAATGGCTCAAGACCAAAACCAAAACCAAAGGAAACTGATATCTTTGCTAGCGATCGCAAAGGTTTGTCAATTGTCACTGCCACTGCATTGCTGATGCTCAGAAGAATGATACGATGCCTTTTTTCTACCAACCTCATAGTTTGCTTCATATTACATATACATCATTGCTCATGGAAAAATACTTCGGCACTTGAAACTACTTTCGCTGTCGTCTTCTGAAGATTGTGTATGTAATTTTTAAGTATAAGACATAAAGGTAAAAGGGTTTGCTGGGGCATGAGTTGCTGTTGTTACTGACTGGGGATAAGACCGCTACCGTACGTTAGGTCCAGGTTCTTGATAAGCTTTATAATTCCCAAACGTATCTTAATATAATAGGGAGGTATTTATTTTATCTAAAACTTTAAGTATTGTCATCTGAGGCTGTTGGATTCTTAAGCTTCAAGATCTTCTTCCAGTTATTACGAAAACGCTGTAGTAACACATCATAAGGTTAAATTATATACAAAACTCAATTCCTGCATTCACTTACGGCGGTTCATTGATTCTCAAAGCAATAATGAATTCCTCTTTTCGCCGTTTCATGTGTGGAATTCCGGAGGGATAGATTCCTGTGAGTTTAATCGACAAGTTTAATAACAAGATAGTTATCATTTTGTAGGTACCTTGAAATCGCATTCGTATGTATACAACGAAAATATTTATTTATTAGCTTTTCTATGTATACAGTGAGCAATCAAATAGGATCCTGTGCAAAGCGTTGATAGAATTGAAGATGTTTTGAGGTTGAATTCTATCTCTCGTCCATTATTATTCTGAATCAGCTCTTTCAACATTTTGGACTGTTCTCATTTTAATCGTTTCGAAATTTTTCAATTACATTTGCAAAAACGGACGTTTCTAATCAACATTTCGAGGGAAGTCTTTATAACTTCGCCTAATTGTTTGTTGTTTGTGATCATCCAATGTCGCATTATTGGTACGCGTGTTATTACTGAGCAGGAGCGGAGTGGGGAGGTTTAACTAAGCAATGCGACAGTCATATCAATAGCAATAGTAATATCCACCGCAGCTGCAGTGATGACAATCAGTGCGTTTGTTCTGTTATTTGTGTGTTTGTGTGTTGGAATGAGTACTGTAGAATGCTCCACAGAAAGTTGGGATTATGAACAAGAGCACGCAGATAAAATGATAATGATAAGTAATGACAATGTACTGACACTGACACTGACGCTGACTGGCACTGCTTGGTTTCTAGGTCCAAGTGGAAAGTGCCGGCCGGTGATGATCATATAAGGAAAGTACCACCAACCACCACGATTATGTACAACCACAGCCACACTCTACGCTCACTCGCATTCGCATCTTATTTATGTTCATCATTTGACATTTGGCACAACTCATGCGGACAGAAACAGAAGAGCCACAGCATCACAGATACACATCATGTCCTGTCCAGTCAGTGCCGATGCGAGTACAATCCAATGCAATGTGATACAGAACCCATGCCATGGCAGGGTTCGTAGTCATACTGATATTGGATTTGAAATTGGAAGAGTATGGGAATTTACTTGGGATATGATCCTCGTATGATGTGGATGAGGATGCTGAGGAGGACAAGATGAATGAGATCCCAGGCAGTTTGGTTGGACGGTGCTGTCTATATGGTCAGTGTAATGGAGTCAAGTTAAACCATATTATCATACTTTATGACTCACGAATCACCACAAGCCAAGCCATGTCATGCCAGACCAGGCCAGAAAAAGGCCAGGCAAGTCAAGTGATATGCCGCAACAAAATCTCGAAAAGCTCAATCGCTTTACTACTTGCTTCTTCTCGCTTTCATTATTCCCTTCCTATATCTCACATCCACATGTCAAATCTATCTCTGGGATGCTTTTTGTCCTCCTACAATCAAGCCCATACAATGCACCACAATAAGACCAAAGTACAACAAAAGCTACGTTTCTTTCTCCATCTACGCCACGGTTCCTCTCTTGTAAAAGCCGACAATCACTATCACTCTGGACTAATGGACTATGGACACTCGGATTATTTCTGTACTCGACTTTGGCTTTGCTACGCATTTGAAATCAAATGTCCCCACTATAATACTTGTTCTGGCTGATCCTGGTTCTGCTTCGATGTAATCCTAATCTTCAGCCAGCATTTCTGTACTTTGTAAAAATGAATATGAAATGATATTCAATAAAACTTGTTCGAGATTCTCATAAGGTTCTACATAACTTTGGTGCATTATGGGTTATGAGTCCGAGTATGTGATGGTCTTCATTTATTTACGGTCAATATTTTTACTCCCTTGTTGTGGTCAACCATTCTTGTATATATACTGTCTTCTGTCTATAACGTTGTTCCGTTGCATCATATACATACATATTGATGGTGAACAAAGTCACAGCGATCTGTGTCGTAAGGCAAAGGTGATCGGATCGTATTTCATAAGCATGCTGAATTTGATGCATAACTGTCTGTCGTATCAGATTCAGATTATTATCGAATTTGTCACTATTACATAGAGTGATTCTAAAGATGCGTCATTGTCATTTTGTAATTTTTTTCTGACTGTAACAAACGTTTTTTTCTATGCAAAGATATTGTTGTACGTCTGTTCAATTTGGGTTACAGATATTTTTCGTAGTGGATAGATGCGTAAGCGTAAGAAATTGTTCGTTAGTTTATTTTGTATATTAACACAGTTATAAGAACGGTCGAAGGCTTCCCATGAAATCTCGAATTTAGGTTTTGTGGAACAAAAACAGTTTTGATGCTACTGGTGGTATCCGTATGTACTGGTGGCGGGGCAAGGTACTGTGATTTTATGTACGTTTATAAGGATTATTTGAATAGTTTTGTGTATATATGAGCAAATATATGTACATATATTATGAGTAAGGGTGCAAAGTTATTTTTTACTTTCGCTATGCAGTGCACTGGTTGGGTAATGCCTTCCCAGAATTATGAAGGCATTGAAGGTACAAAAGGCATTTTATTTTTATCCTAACACATGTTGTTTATAGCCTTTTCATTATACATAGTAATGCCTCTACTGATCTACTTTGTCTGCAGCTCAGCCCTTGCAAAAAATGAAAATAAAATTGTAATAATGATAACCGAGAATCTACTTTACACCTCACATTATTCTATTTGTTGTAAAGTTTAGGACAGTTTTTAATGGACGATTTGGCACGGTTTTTATTTTAAATTAGGTAAACTAGTTTTTATAGGTATGTAAGAAGTTATCCAGCTCATCTATACATGTGCTTGAAGCAGAATTTTAAATTAATTTAATTTCATTCTGGAAGCTGTTGCGGGAATACAAACTGAAATTGTGTAATATAATGTAGCTTTCGTGCTTTTATACCAAATATTAGTATACTTACTATATCATATTTACTATTCTTAGTTCTTAGCTTAATTCTAAATTGTGTTTGTATTTGTATGCTGCAGCTTGGTCCGCAGTCCAGCCGGTAGATAGTGGATCATTGCGTCTTAAATGTTGTCACGCTTTAAGATATACATACTAATATGTAATGCTGAATACTAGCTCAATATTTTGTTTAGAAATTGCACTTTACTATTGCAGATTAATAATTTATTTATTGGGGCATGAGAATGTCAAAACCAGCGAACAGAAATATAGAATCTGTTTCCTTGTTTACTGTACCTGTATATAATCATGTGCTAACATTATTGATTTGGTTTTCAAGATGTGCCCTTCTTTTACTTTAGCTACTAAATTTAATAGATGTCATATCTAAATCATAAATTTTTAGGTGTAGTTTGAGTAGCTCTGATTTCTAGATATCTAGGTGGTCACATATGTATTACGTACTACAATTGGCGTAGATTCCTGTATTCAATATTTTATTGCGTCATTGTCATATTTGAAGTTTAAAAATCTGGAGGATACAATTGTAGAGCAAGTGCAATATGAGTGAAGCAGTGCAGTATGGTTGTCGTAATGTAAGGGTCACATGTTATAACTGCAACTAGGACAGCTACAACCCATACAGTCACGATAAAATAAATCCAGTTAATGGGTAAGAATGCCATTTAATGACAACCCCGACCGCAATGGCAAATTTATGACAAGAGTTATGTAATTCAGCGGTAAAAAATAACTGTAAAATTCTTTTCCACAGTTGTAATTTCTCACTTCATTAAATCAGAAGCGAAAAAATGTAAGCCAGGGACTGAAAATAAACATTATAGCTAATTGTAAGAGGAGCACCTGAACATTGTTACTCACTAGTGTAATAAAAATCATATTGATTCCTAAGCGGCGCTGAAGTCATCCAGTGCGACTTTACACCGAATATTTGAATTTATGTTTCCCAAAATTCAGTATGTACTGAAGAATTGAATACAGTTATCTCTGCTATCTGCCAATACCTCATTATAAAATTTAATTCCATAATAAATAATGCCAAAAGTTGAGAGCCCCAATTTTTAGTGATTTTTGAAGACTATAGAGCCAATTACCAAATTATTATACATCCTCTGGATTTGGGTTCAATGAAGTTGAAACAATGCAATAATACTAATAATAGATAAACGCAGTTGTATCTGTAGCATGGGAACCAGGATTAAGAATTATTGTAAGTTACAATTATCACTGTTATTTTTTGATGAAAGTGAATAAGCTTGCTGAACATAATTTCCCACAACGGCAAAAGCATGTACAGGTAGTTCTATTGTAGTATATACCTAATTATATTGTTAAAGAACATTTCCATAGCAGTAATCAAACCATTTTTCATTCAAGACAAAAGTTGAAAGTCAAAGCAAGGTGCACAAATTGCCATTTGTATTTACCTACAAAATCTAACGACTAGACTACAACGTCAAATGGCCTAGTACACGAGAGTATGTAATACTGAAAATAAAATAAACGACAAGACAAGACAATTAGGCACATCGATTCAAACCACAGACAGACCAAAGTACAGTTCTTTATTTCCGAACGGACAACAAGTAAGGAAAAGAAGAAACGAAGCGAGAAATCGTACAAGTCATTTACATTTACGGACACATCCTCAGTCCGCATCCACCACGTATGTCATTCATACCTTTGTAAGTGTACATTCATTTTTTCCCATTTTGTACATGTATAGGTAGGAATAAAATTTACGAGCAATTTTTGCAATAAATTTGCATGTGTAAATAGTCAATAGTAAATAGAATACCTACACAAGGTAAGTAGGTACTTACTTCGGTCGTGGCAGATTAGTTTGGTAAAAAACACGTAACTATCCAAAGTAACGGTTGAAAAATGGCAATAACAATATTATTGAAAATTGAAATGCCAATGCCAAATACATCTTTAGATTTGGTATTTGTATTTACCTACGTATTTTACTTTGGTTTGGTTTCTCTAGCAAAAAATAAAAGAAACACTTGACTCATAGTATGCACATGACGGTGGTACTATGCGGCGTGGATGCTGTTGTGGATATGTCGATGTCCAAGTCTAAGGGATGGGACATGGGAACATTGAACATGCAGTGCGGATAATAATAATGTCGTTGTCGTGTCTTAGTCGTGTCATTTGGAGCTGTAAAAATTATTGTGGAAAAAATCAAAGGAAATAAATAAATTCGAATATGACGATGAGATAAGGATAAGGTAAGGGACGAGGATAAGGATGGGAAATTATTTATTGGAATTCGATGCGATATGAGATTGCGATTGGTGATAGAGTCCGACGATTCAAAGCGACGATAGAAAATTGATGTCCGTCGTTGGAAGATGATCGTAAAATAAAATAATAAGGAGAGAGACCCGATCAAGAGTTGAGAGACTTGGAGATGAGATACACAGCTCATTTTCATAATTTAATTTCGTAATGATATGCATATCTTGTTCTACGTCGAGCAGCTGACGATAATAATGACAATAATAACAATAATAGTATGCAAGAAGGTGTGTCTCTGCCTGTGTCATGGAGTTGCATGGTGTTGGTGTTGACTTTGGCTCTTGCTTTGGTGTGTGGAGATGAATATGAAATTGTATTTCGATCAACAAAAATTCGAAAGTGACATTTAGATATTGAGAGGTTAACATTTTATTGAAATTTGTATTCATTCTTCATATTTAATAGACTCGATCATCGTTTCGTGGTACAATACAAATATACTATACAAAAAAACATGCGACTGGAAGAGAATAAAAAATTACCGTTAAGTGCTAAACATCTCGAAAGTATTTACAAGACTTACAAGATTTGTTACACTATATAATATGTACGCATAGCTCTACGTTAAGTGCATTCCTAGATTTTAGTGTCAAAGGACTCTTTAAAACTTAAAGTGGTCAAGATTTACGATTTATCGTGATCTCAAAATATTTATGTACATAAGAGAAATTGTGATCGATGCAGTGACGGTCAACAGTCACAGGTCATAGCCGTATCACCTCAGTCTAAAATTTGAATTTTATCTCACCATTTAGTTAGATACTCAGTTTGATCTTTGCTGCGTCAACGTAATAATTAGCCGAACACCCGATTGTTCTCATCTCAGCTAATCACACACTGCTCTTTGAACTATTTGAACAGATCTCGAATACAAAAATAACAGAAGTATTTCATTCAGTCAGTGTAATCTCTTCTTTGAGGTGAGTTGAGATGAGAGCATTTGGGTATACAACTAATTATGTATTTACTCACGTATACGCACACTTTTCTTTTTTATTTATTCACGCTCTTCTTCTATCATGATGTACTAGTCAAATAATATATTTCACGTAATTTAAGAGAACTGATGATGCGAAAAAAATTAACTCATTTGTCGTACAACATCACAACATATTTGCGGCCCTATTAATTAATTCCTAACGAGAAGTAATCAATTACGATTACCGATGACGATGACTGGTGAAATTGACTAATAATTGAATTGACACAGTACATCGTTTTACGATTGGAACTTACGTACACATTGTCGTCTGTCACAACAAGTTTATTATTACTTAGTATTACTACACTATCGAAAGTCATCATGTATTATTCAGTGAATGCTTATTAATTGCTAAATGATAACTTTTGATAATTACTTATTACTACACTGTGAAAACTGTTTATCTAATTTTAATTCTTTGGATATATAATTATGTACCCTAAAGAATTAAAATTAGACGGTATTTGGGAGCGCGAGCGTGCAGCTAATTGCTAATGCTTTGCGGGAAGTTTTAAATCAAAGTCATAAAATTCGATGGCAGAAGACGTTTCATTGTTGGCTTTGACTTGTCCATAGTGATTGCTGTTGCTATTATTGCTTCTTTTTCTGTCTGGAGTTTCTTTGAGGTCATCCTGATCCGAAAGTGTGATCAGCGGGGGCTGATCGTTATCTGAAAGGTAATTGAACTTAATCCCTTCTTTTTGACTGTTATTGTTATTTATTGAATTGAGATATACACTGGATTTTGACATTTTTGGTGTAGGTACAGAGACGGCCATGGTTCTTATGCGCTCCTCTGAGGTGCGGAGTTTCTGTTGTGCTGGTGGGGTACGGAAAGGAACGTATTGTCCATTACTCATCCTCGGATTGCTTTTACTGGACATAGCTTTACCTATCATTGGAACTTCTTGTGAAGTCACATCCTGCGTTCTATCTTTCAAAGTCGTCGTCGGAGCACTCGCGACATATATTTCGGGTTTACTCATTAAACTCATATGAAATGGGTTGGTCGTTTGAGTTTCGAAGTTCCCAATTATACTCTTAACACGCGTATTGAATTCATTGAATTGAGTTGATGTCATTTTGATATTTCCGTTTCCTTCGGGTAAATCAATTGATTTAGAATCCTTACCATAATTAATCGGTTTTAAACCAATAGAAAATAATACTTCTTCAGAAGATTGTGAGTCTGCAACACGTTGAAAATGGTCTTCGTCTTCATCTTCATCTTCATCTACGTCTAACGTAAGTAGTGGGACTTCATCGTCATTTTGTGAAAAGGTATTCCCCGTTTTATTTGTTGCCGTTTTTGTATTTTGTTTTAATTTGTTGCTTGCATTAACTGTATTCTGTGAATAGGTTTGGATTGTATTTATTTTGAGGCCAAGATTGTTATGGTTAGAATCAAAGCAGCTTGTTACCAGTGATCCGTTTAGTGGATTTTGTACTGTTGAATTATCAAAGCAGTTTTCAGCGCTCTTTTCGTTGCTGCTTTTTCTACTAGGCTGAAGCTTGGAGTTGCTAGCCTGGACCAGAGTGGTATCAGCACCATCATTACCATTAGATTTTTGAGATCCGCCAAGTTGTTGTTGCTGCTCGTGCTTGTCCAGAGACGCCAGAGAGAGTCCATCGTACAGACAAATTTCTTCCTCCGTCTCTCCCTCCTCGTCTTCAAGGTCAGACTGAATTAGGCGAAGAGTACTTTTACTAGTGACTGTGGTCATGCTCGTTGCTTCCGGTAAATCCCCTTCGATTGACGTCATTAGCCATTCCGTGTCCGAGGAATCATAGGTAAAGTTCAACTTCTCCTTCATGTACTTTTTTCTTCCTCGTTCTTCAAACTTCTTTCGTACAGTGGAGGGTATGAAGTAACTCTGTGCATGGAAAGTTCAGTCAGGATCTTGGTTAATCAGAGAGCAAAATACGTGATGGTGAAAGTACATTAGGGTTTTTCTTGCGAACATTGCATCGCTTTTAGTTGATTGGAAAGGAGTTTTGGCTTTTCTTTAACTTGCCACTACGTGCGTATTTCCTTCTACCAGCTCTACTATCCATGAAGCTATTTTTATTAGCGTAGATAGTAGAACAAGAACAATCAGTGGAAGAAACATGATTTTCGTGCTTTACGTTTTAAGAGCACTTTTACACATTTTTACCCGGAAATAGTCTACTGGCAACTTGTATCACGATACCATTAACCCCTATGACCATGTATATGTAGGTATTAAATAGGTACATAAACATATTATGTTACCTAATTTTCTTGGTATTTGTTCATGCCCAGTGTAACATTTTAAATTGTTCCTAGATAAAATGTAAGCGTATTTTTGAACTAATTTCAATAATTGTGAACGCTGCTTTATTTCAAAACTAAATTGTTTTTTCCTCATTTTTTTATTTGAACGACTACGTATACGGCACTAAATTTTTCAAAATGTAAGCGTATTTCATCAATACAATATTAATCTGGAATTTTGATTGGAATCAAAATGTATAAATTTTTGCAGCATCGTAATAATGCTTTATACATTATGTACCTACCTACTACCTACTTATGGTGAGTGGTGAGTGATTGCTTCAGATCTATATAATACAGATAATATCGAAACTACCTACGTAAAGTAGGTGAGTAAGTCAATTCTAATCGGTTTGCTGGAGCATTGGCTGGCAAGCATTAAGTGTACATTGCAATCACATTATAATTCATATTTTAAATTTATTAAATTGAGGATTGTATTGGTAATCAAACTACTGACCGCACAAGCTCCCATAGTTTTATCGGACTTCGTTGTCTAGTTCTGGGTAGGTCAGATCGCTGCGCTTTGTAGTTGTAAAGTTTCCTGAAGTCCTGAATACGTTTTACTCAGCATTCAGTTTCAGTCTGGATTTTTTAAAATGTTGAACTGGTTGAACATAATAATTACTTATGTTTTGCGACCTGTGTTATGTTAATTGACAAAATTACCAGGAAATCAACGACAAATCAAATGACAATATGGGTGATAGCTAAACTAATTACGTCATTGTATTGTTACTGTGTGTAGTTACCTTTGACATCCCCTGTGACACAGTTTTGATTTTGTCACCAATTCTGTGTTCGTTTCGACTGTATTGTAACGTACAAAGAAATGAACAAATTACACATGGAGTAAAAGAAAGAAGAAAAGTTTGGGAAACATTCATAACTTGTAGTAAGTAATAAAAAATGTATTTTTCGAAATTTTAAATAAGGTTCAATCAAACGTGTTTAAATTGACCTTTTACATTTTACATGTTTTAGCTTTAGCATTGATTCAGGTCAGGCAGGACCGGACGGAGACGGAACGATGTCAAAATGGCTTTCCATTTCTAATAAATTAATCTAAACTGACGATGATTTTTACAATAATCGTTATTATTATAAAATCGAAATAAAATTCTGTTTTCCTATTCTTAAGCATAGAAAAATCTTATCGTCATTGGCTACGATGGGAATATTTTTCATTTCAAAATAGCAATCGACAATAATTTATTTCTTGTCATTAATTTTAAACTCGAAGGCAACCAAAAACTCTGTTTTTTCAGAACGCTTGATTTTAATAGTAACCGTTTCATTTCATTCTATGTAGGTAAATTATTATCGCCATTAATTCCTATGGTAAAAAAAAGTATGCCGAATTTCCTGTCGAAAAAACATCGTCTTTGAGTCCTTGTTTGATTAACAACTTTGGTTTCACCAATTTGAGTCATATTTTTGTGTATGTTTTTCATTTTGTAGGCTAATACACCTCTTTAATTATCTTCGATTTTAGATACAAGAAATAAAATTAAACTACCTGCACTAATCTAGGGAGGTTAAAAATATTTTTTAAGTATACTGAGTCGTGAGGCTATATGCAATAGTTGTGTGACAGTAACCTTATAAAGTTTTTCTCTTTATTACTATAATTTGCTGTTAGTTATGAGCATTATTATCTATGTATACGCTTCTTCATCGTTTACACTTTTAACGGCGCAAACAATAATAATTAACTCAGCTATCAAGTGTTTGTTATAGTTACCGTTAGTAAGTACTTTCTAAACTCCATACAGGATTTTAATTTTGTAACACTAAATTATTCTCTTTTTGCTTATGACCGAAGGCGTGTAATTATTCCTAAAGTGTTACAACCTTTATGCATGTATAATCTAACGATGGGACATCACATAATGTAATTTCAGAGAACTATCCATCAATATCTTCAATACCTTTATAGCAGATGCTCTGCTTCCCTGAGCTCTGGCCCAAAACTGATATTGCAGTTATATGTAGCACAGATAATATTCCGATAGTCTCCCAATTCGCAGTGCAGCTTTAAGTCGACATAATGCGTATTTGTTAGATCACCCCATACCGGTGAAAGTGTACGAATTTTGTGGAATCGTTTTATAATAAATCATAATTTCATCCTGATTTCATAAATTGTATGACGAGATGATGAGTAGTATATGTACTTCATACAAATTAGAAAATGTGAGGTGTGGAAATCGCAATACCGCATGAGCTCACAGACACTGAAATCAGATCTACGAGCAAGTAATTTGAATGTGAATAATTTGCATTTTAATTATTTTAATGCATCGTTTCAGGTTTCAGCATTATCTAGCTTCTACACACGATCTAGGCAATGATAATCATCAACCATTTTTAAATGCTAGAGTCAAAAGTCAGTATATGGTCTTCGAAATTTTAGAAAGGTAGACACAATTAACCTGCACTGCCGTATTCGATTTATTCACTTTCAATTTTACACCCGATGTTTCATTAGATTATAATGTGATATAAGGATTCCAAAATATGTTATAGTTAAAACCGTAAATAATTACTACTGAATACTAATGTACCAATTTTGAAACAAAAGGGATGCACGTATCATCAAATAATCAATAATTATTAGCTCCTTATAAAACAATCTTAAAGTATTCTAAGAGTTCTAATCGTAAGTTGCTCCAATGATGAAGTTTGTACTGGTACTGGTCCAGATTCTGTTATACCGTGAATAATACATGGAATGGGATGGTTTCTGGGTTCGTCTTCGAATGTCTTCCACAAAGTCCCAGAAAGTTACCGCCGTGCAGTGAATGTCATTGTAAAATATGATACAAAGCAAGATACACTACAAGTCAAGGTAAGATTATATTAACTCACCGGCAGTCTATAAATTCTGATTTCTGTTCCCTTCTTTTCTCTCCTGCTCTGCTTTAAACTTTGATCAAAATCTTAATTCGTAATAGTATCTTATCATATCATCTTCTACTAACAACGCTCCGTATCACGTACGTATCTTATTACATTCCAATTTAATTTCATAATCATTTTTACACATACATCATCATTCCATATAAATGTCATATAGGAAAGTTAAGCTCATAAAATAACTACAGTATGCACCTAATTACGAATATTATAACTCACTAGTCAGACAATCCAAAACCAAGAATCTAGGTAGGTAATTATACTTTGGCACACTGTATCAACTTTACTCCTTATAGGTATGAACATGAGTAAGCACTAGTACAACAAATAACACTTAATGTATTTACACCGCCTTACATCACAGAACTAGCGTCAGTTCAAGCATTGCATACATACAGGAATTTCAAGAATATTGTTCCGACATTTTTTTGCCCATTATATTTCAATATTTTTCGAGTTTCAGTTTTTGGTTGAGCAAAGAATGTGTGGATGGAGACGGTGGATATGGCTGTGGACTAACAATAAGATGAGCTCAGTACATCCAGTGTATAATATACAAGAGAACAGAGCAGGCAGTGTGAGATACAATCGTGTCCAATTAGCCTATGTAAATAAAAGGTTAGGTTATACCCACAAGATCTCATCTCATCTTAATAAGGTTGACTTGCCGCAACCACGTCGAAGCCAAAATCCAATCCATATATAAAATAGGTATCATGTAGCTTGCACTAACAGTTAGCGTCGCAGTTGTAGTCATAGTAATCCATGGCTTGCGTAGGTACGGCAATATATATCTGCCTGGGATACTCAGGATACTGACTTGGTCTTGGCCTGGCCTGGCTCTTCGGCTTCGGCTCGGCGGTTTCGAGTTAGAGTTTTTAGGGTGTCATAAAAAAATCCTTACGAGGAATCCCAGACTTGGAGTTATTTGACAATGTGGTCCATAAAATAAACTCAACTTCTACAAGAAAAAGAAAAATTATGGACTTTGTAAAATAACGACGCTACTTACGGTACACACACTCGCTTTATCCAATCCAAAAAATAACGAAATATATACGCTGGTGTCTGATCCAATGCTCGTTCATAGACTCTGATCCCAGGAGTTGAAGAACAGTACCAAATAATTCTATAAACAATATACGAATAACTGCGTATGTATGTAGAACAAAGAGCAAGGATACTGATACACTCATCCTCATCATTATATTTGAGTCTTCTTTTCTTCTGTATAACTCTGTACATATCCATTGCCATATAACGAATTCAATTTATACCTAACTTTAACTCCCATGGTTCACAAACATGAATGATGCAAGAACAGTTCCAAGCTTTCACTTAAGAATAATACAGAATACGGGGTAACTGAATACTACAACCAATTCACCTATTAACTATTTCAAATTTTAAACCTTTGCTACGCTACAACTTGTGTGTACACTGTAAAAAAACCATCTACGTAAAGTCATGCATAACATTTGACACTTTACCAAGGTTTCATGACAATACATGGTTACGGTTGTGAATTAGTTGCAAAACTTTGGAACAGCAACTATGCGTTACCCAAACAGTTTGAACAAGTGCAGTCTTCTCGCAATGTGGTGTACTCATTTCGAAGGTAGAGTCACAGTCTCTGAATTCTTTTGAGTTCTTCGTAGAAGATTGGGATATCCAAATATTGTGGATTTCAATTTCTAGGCAGATGATAGTTTGTTTATAGTGTAGGTGTGAGTAAACGAACCGTATTCCCAACTTCTCTTCTTGCCACTATACTACCACCTTTTACCAACCTACCATAAAATCCAATAGATATCATAATCATTTTGGAATCTAAACAATTTGGACAATAAATCCGACAATGAGAACTGATAAGCTCATTAGGTTACACACGCACACACACTTATCTCCTTCCCTCTCTCACTGTGCCACGTTAGTACTTGCTATATTCCATGCTGGAGTGACTGGTCCTAGTCTTGGTCACTAGCTCAGTTCCTTAGCTTTCAGC
This sequence comes from Ptenothrix huangshanensis, assembly GCA_036851915.1. NCBI lineage: Eukaryota > Metazoa > Arthropoda > Collembola > Symphypleona > Dicyrtomidae > Ptenothrix > Ptenothrix huangshanensis. The sequence continues at coordinate 22,455 of JAAXYX010000384.1, forward strand.
TCTCAGGCATCCACATTTTATTATCTTCATCGAGGAAAATACGCACACGCATAAATATATTGTTGTTCAGTTGTTCACCTATAAAACAAAATCGTATAAAATTATACAGGTCATAAAATGAATTTTACAATTATATTTTTGACTGCTCTCATTATCCACACTTCATATAACCATTTCCATTTAGACCGTCACCGTAAAGTTTAATAAAAACATTGACATATATTTATATCGAACATTTTTACAGTCGTCCACTATGTTCCGTCTTGTTACGGTGGGGTGAAACAAAATTATGATTTTAATTTGACGTTTGAAACAGTTCCAGTCTAAGTTGCTTGGCTGGATTCTGGATTCCGACATTCTGGATACTAGACTGCGTATCATAGAATTAAAAATATCTGCGGAAAAAGAAATACATACCTATTGGATAACAGATGATAATATTCTGCTATGCATAACTCTGAGCCTATATTTCTATGTGCGTAGTCCTGCTCCTACTAGTATTTGAAGGCAGCTGTGAAGGTGACGAAGACGAGGATGATGACGACAGCGACAATTACGATGAGGCAACCCGAGGTGGTGTGGACTGGACCGAACCGGATTCATGTCAACGAGAAAAGCTGTAAAAGTCAAAAGTTATTGAAATCAACTGTAAGGACTTGACACAGTAAGACTGTGTAACTTGGGGAGGTACATAAAACAAATAAAACTATATAATACGTCTACGCTTACTTCTAAAAGAGCAAATATATTTATGTGTATACACAACCTTAGTGGTTTCAGCTCTAAAATATATACACGAGTACATATATAAAGAGCGGAAGACGGAAAACATATACAGGCCAGAATAGATGTACATAGATACAAGTATGTACAAGCACGGAGATGTAGAAGATATTTTGAAAATTCCAATTTCAAATTTAAATTTAATTTCATAGCCGAGTTGTAAAGTTGTGACTTTTACCTTTGACATTTATAGACGTGTGGTTGGTGTTGGTGAGTTGGTTGTTGGTTTGTTAAGGTTGGGGAATCATTTAATTTATTTATTTACCATTTTTATGACTTTCCTTTGCCTTGTCTTGAGTCGAGTCTTTTCCTTCTTGCTCTCCTTGTCTTCATTGTTATAGTGCCTGCTTTGGTTCTTCGTTCTTTGCTCTTCTTGTTTCGACTTCGGCTTCGGCTGGCCAGGTCCGAGTACCACAGCTATGAATGGCCACCAATACAACTGTTAACGTGGAACTTGTGACTCTGTTAGTTGATGGTTGTATTGTTGAATATTGTTGATTGTTGTAAAATGGTGGTTGCTGTCGTTGTGTGTATGTAATAACTGTTCGAAGCTACCCATGAAACTTAAGATGCACTCAAACTGTTTTATGACCTCAGCTTCGTTCAAATTCAAATACTCGTAATAACTGCATTGTTAAATCTAATTGGAAAAATACTTTTCGTAAGCAGCAAGTATAAAGTAAGCGGAAGGTATTTACAACATTTCTACCTACAACCTAAACCTACGTGCAACACGCGTTATGCAGTGAGCAGTGCTGAGCGCAATATACTAACAACTAAATAATATATTTAAATGAAATACATATTACCTACTAACGATCGTTAGATCTTACGCCTCTTATGTATACCATATACAGTAGTACCTACATTTAACACTAATGGCGAACCTTGTGCTTGAAAATTTTTAACATTTAGCGTTTATCTTTGAATAATGACTGATGATAATAAGTCATATTGAAATAATAATTCATTAATTTCAGCGGCAATTTGAGGCGGAACCTATAAATGCAGATATCGTCGTTGAAGGTGCAAAACTTAACATCCTTTTCGTAACGTTATGCACGAATTCTAAGACGATATGCAGATTCGAATTCTAAAAAATCCGATAGAGATAATCACGTTAAAGAAAATTCGGGGAACTAGAGTCGTCAACAAACACTTCAACACGATGCAAAATCATCAAGAACGAATCACTAAAACTAAAAGTTAAAAGTAATAACAACGAATTAGTTCGTATCCTAATTTGTAACCTCAACTGTGGCTTGATTTAAGGCTAATAATTTAATTAAGATTCGAACTTGAAAATGAGACGAATTCACTAGAATTTTTTATTTTAGCAACATCGTCCGCGTTGTATTTCTCTGTTGCATTTTTCTAGACGGCTAATAATTATTGTCATCCAGCAAATGTCCAACCTTTTTTCAATAATTCTTTACCCCGCGCAAACAGAACTAACGATTTATAAAAACCGGGCGTAACAATGTATTACGTATAATGAAATACTAGATAATTATTAGGTAGCAATAGGAGAACCGATATAACATACTTGAATTATTTATTAGAATTAGATATGGCAATTTAATCGTTAAAGTTCAACGCTATTTGATCGATATTACTAGCATTTTCTGACTTGTGACAATAATGGAATAGTCGCATCTAATCTCATGGCTTATGGAATGTAGATGGATATTAGATATTGAAAATAACTCTGTATACAAGTTAATCATTACAGAGAGATTTAATAAAAAAAGATCACAAAAAACCACAGAAATTAAAATTGTAATTTGAGAAGTGAATGTGCCACCATTAAAAACTAGTCACCACAACCGCAAACGTTTCGGTTCGGTTACATCGCTCTTAATTATAAACAGATATGCAGTCAGACATGTTCTTCAGTTACGATGCGACCCTTTGATCTCGCTTTCAAATTCCCATTATCACAAGAATGATATTCTATTATATGCATATTATGCTGATCGAGAATGCAGATGATGACCAATGTCGCTCGGAATTCTATCATCCTCTGGCTTGCAACAAGGGATTTCAGAAACATCTACATGCTCTACAAGTACAGTCGACTTGGATTTGGATTGGAATCGGCGATTAAGTTTCCATTTACTCCGCCTGAGAAACTCAGTTACACAATATAATTACAGCGCAATATAAAAATACACAGATACCTCATCACCGTACACACTTGGTTTGACTTGCATGGCGTTTACAAAGGTACTGTAGGTACTTAAAGCTTGTTGGAGTAAAAACGTTTTCTGTGTTCAAAATCGAACATAGTTGTGCTTGTACTGTATGTGAGTGAAAATATCCATGTAGAAATGGTAATCAAGACCAAGACAAGAGCAAGAGAGACCGAAGTCGTGGGCGTAGACAGTCGTACCGAATTACAGATCTTCCGTCGAGTAAAGTAAAAGTACCTACATATTCTAAATTTTTTAAACCGAGTAACGCAATACAATACAACACACATGGCGAAAGGAAATCTTGCAGTAGTACACATACACATGTACACAGCAAAGCGAACGAAAGCCGAAGCAAATGTTTGTTTCCTTTTAAGCTATTGCTGGCATTTATGTATATTTGTATACATTTAATTTATTTGCTATGCACTATGAAATAAATAGAATACCTATGTAAATTATGAGGAGAACGCTTATCCTTTGTGAGTAACATAGAAACATACGCTACTATTAGTATTAGGTATATGTAAGTTTAAGCAAAGAAAAATAAGGAATCGGAATGGACTAAACTTGTAGCTTAAACCTCTATGCATGCATGTCCTGCCATCATACCATTAATGCCATTGCCCATCACTTTATAATTTCATTTTGGTCTTGGTCTCGGTCTTTGGTCTGATATCAAAAGTTCCGATTCCGAGATGACAATCAGATTGTCAGTGATACGAGAAGTTCCAATTCGAACACGACAAGGATGAAAGGAATGGTAAGGTATTCCCATTTTCTGTGAGTGCCGTGTGGTGTTCCGCTCTCGACTTTTTCTCTTGGACACTACCGCACTCTCAGATCATCATCTTCCTCATCCACTCTCCAGCACAGCACATCAGACATTTCCACAACAGACTCTTCCTTCGTCCCTTACAATTGATTTGGATTACAAAAAACAGTTTTTTATTCTGGAAAAGTACTTCCTTTATTATAGGGCTGATACGAATGAATTGGACTAGATAACCTCTTACTCTACATTTTTATATAGGTAACCGGTACAAACTGATGCATCTTGTGTGCCAAAAGATACCTTCCTATGTTCTATATAATTCCAGATGCAGATAAAACTCATTTGAAATATTCAATTCAAACGCATTGGACCATCCAAGATGTGTTTTAGATGCATTTCAAATTCAAACTAACTGCGGTTGTAATTAGGTAAAACATGATCGGCTTTTTCATACACAAATGCATTCCAGTTTTTCGCTATGTACATAGATATTATGTTGGTATATTTGTAAATCCATGCTTAAAGTTCCCAAATTCCTTGAATTTTTGACTTAATACTAAACAAAACACTTTCAGCAGGTACATAATTCTTTATTTCCTAAAGCATAATCTCAACGCTGTTCATATTTCAGCCAAATAGTAGACTAGTACTTCAGCTAGACAAAGTAGTGAATTGATGATAGCATAAAGTTTTTAAAAAGTAGGACAGGAACCAGCTGAAAAATTTTTCCTTGTCTCTGGTGGAATGTATAATACTACAGCATAGCATGGCATGGCATGGCATAGCACAAACACTTGAAAGTTTTACATAACTATAAAATCTAGATGAAATCTTGCAGGATGATGTTTTTAAATTTTACAGCCCCTGCCCAAAATCCGCATAGAGTACGCACTCCACATTCCACAAGATTTAATCTCAAGATTTACAATTTACAACTGAGGATTTAAGATGATGTCAATCAACTGTTAATCTGCGACTTGAATTTGACTCTGCCGTAGGATGTTCATTTAGATTTTGATTTGTGGATTGAATTTGTGCAGTTATAGCCCTAGCACATGGCAAAACCAAGTTGACATTTTATATTTGCTTTTCATCCTTTCAAGATGAACTTGAAAAGTTGACAGAATTGGAAGTTAACTGCTTCCGCGTTCCTTGGTATTAATTCTTTAACTCATTTGTTGTGGATTACATGCAGTACATACGGTTGTTCCTTTATAATATCAATATTGCATAAAGTCATTATCGTATTTCTTTTTTTTATTATACACGTGGAGGAACATGCTGCAAGTGTAAAAAATCATTTGTAGGTTTACTTGGAACACGTTTTCAGATACAGATACTAATGTACGTTGGTAATAGTTAAATAAAATGTCATAGATCATCCTTATAACTTTATGCTAATGTATACACAGCATATGTCTCTATACAGTTTTCTCAGCAGTCTGCTGAAGCTGAACGTTGATTGTTCAAGTTACAAATTAGTTCCACATGGAAGACAAATTCGAATTCGACGTCCTCACTATTCTTTTTCTGGATGCCAACAATGAGCTTGACAATTTTAAGAGAATGAGATGAGATGGAAAGCATAGAGGCAACAGTAAAGACTAGGAAAATTCCAAGAAAACCATTCACTGACTGCCATTCTCTTTGACTTGATGGCTTCGGCTTTGACTTTAGCTTTGGCTTTACAAATGAATGGCGACTAATCACCTGCGCAGCTCAAAGTTCAAGTGTTACATTTTTCTAAGTCTGTACTGTCTACCTGTAACTGTAACCAGTAGCCTGAGCATGTGCCTGTGTCTTCTCTCTTACTGTGAAATCAAAGTAGAGCTGTTAAGTGCATGATATAAAAAGAACACAATGAAACTTTCACATGTCTCTATAATTGAATGTTGAATTGAGAATGAGAAGTTAAGACATGACAATGTGGCGAGGAGCTAAAGGTAAAATCAAATGCCGAATTAAAAGCTACCGTTTGCGTTTGTCTTATATCTTGTGAGTTACAAGTAAAAACCTTCCTACCTATGCATCAGTTATATTACACCTATTAGGGATGATTCAGGAGACGATCGTTTACGCTTCCGATTGCTTAAGCAGAATTGGGATTGGGACGACTAGGCGAGAGAAAAGGATGCGGCAAGAGCAGACCAAGACCAGGCCAGGCCACGCTAAGATCACACTGAGCAATCCATCTTATTTTATTAGCCTATTCAATGAATGGAATGGAATGTGGGGCTCCAGTGAAGACCTGTGGATGTGGATGTGGGGCTTGAGCACAATGAGTTATTATATTCGAAGAAAAGGGAAATGAAAATTCGTGAAATGATGAATGTGGCAAAAGCAGAGTACAAAGCGTCGTTTTGGATCTTGACTGGGGATGTGCGGTGCTGGTGCGAGGAAACTGTTAGATGCTCCGACTCTGTACTCTGTGCTCCTTTTAAGTATGAAGGTAATTGTAGTTATATCCATACCTTTTATTGCCAATTAGAAATGTGTGCTCGTGACGTTTTATTTGCATGCGTATAGAGTCCTACTATACCACACCTTATGGGTCGAGTGGTTACCGATTCTTGCTCCTTATCTTCCGACTCTATGTCAAATTTCTACTTAGTAATGCTTCCAGTGAACCCAGACTTGTAACACGCACTACCTGGTGACGATCTGACCCACATTTTTCAAAAAACCAAGCCGTTCTGCTTATTTTCAAAAATTGGGATTATTGAAAGATACTGACTGCTAACTCTAATATACATACATATCTTTTCCCCAAATGTTCCCATTGTTTAAAATCATGATTGTGAAAACTAGTGCAACCAAAATCTACACGTATTTTGAATAATTACGAGTGTAGTTAGGATTCATTTTAATTTCATGAGAAAAATGCATTTAAAAATCTAATGTGCATCTAAAGCGCATCAAAAGTGCACCCAAAATGTATCTCACAGTCCAAGATGCGTTTTTAATGTATGTGACATGTTGAAAAATGCACTGTGTTCATAATTATACTAATACGTATAGGTTTTTGGTGATTCAACGTTTTTTTCCTGCTTTTAGATTTTTCAGTTTTTACACTGTAGTCTCCTATTGCACAGACTCCTACACAATGATTTTGACAAACTTTTCATTACCGGCCTTAAAATTAGCACATAATTAGTCTTTACTAATCAAAGCGCATCACTGCACTGCACAGTCCCTCATTGGGTTACTTTCTTGGCGTAGTTTAAATTTATTACGTATTTTATGCTTCTAGAGGAATTTGTTCTCCTTATATTTGCCGTCTTTACCGATTCTGGACCAAACACCGGTACCGGTGTCTTTGTTCACGCTGTACCAGTATCTGTAATTGGATGTCCTTGTCATGCTGGTAGTTACTTGGGTACTCCTATCATTCCATTAGTCTCGTTGTCGTCGGCCCTACACTTGTAGCTGGTCTTGAAGCTTCCTTGTCATCCAGCATGTAATGCCTCTCACTCTTGTCCCATCACATGGCATTCATGATTGCTCAGTCAACGTTTACGTTTACTGCACTGACGGTGATGCTGTTACCTTTACTTGACTTAACTTGGCTTGACTTGTGAATGACACAGTTGTAAAAGAAATAAAAGTTTAACCATTTCATTTTATTTTCATTCTCTGTCATTTAAAAAAAGAAACAGGAAAGAGGACGGAATGGATATTATGTGTGTAGGTCCTAATCCTGGTCTATCTGCGAAGGAAAGGTGATATGGTTTAAATAAGTCAGGGCTAAATCCGAATTCAAATCCAAATCAACTGTGTACATATAGAGTGAATAAAGCTATATATAGGTATACTTATATTGTTGCATCTTTCTGCGTAACGACACTAAGATGTTTGTGCCCATATAAAAAAAAGTAGCTGGTTGCGATGTGCTGGTGTTGGGTCCTAGAGATAAAGGAGGGAATGCGAGCGTGTATCTGTCTTAGCCTTCCATGTTTGCTTGTTTACTCGCACTTGTAATGCATGGCATTGCCCAACTTAACTTTGCTTTACTTTACTTTGCTTGTTTTAATTCCTTTTGTTGTCACCCGTGACAATGCAATTCAAAGAAAGGAGATCCAGTGGAAGCAGAAAATGTGAAGCAATGCATGGAAATGAACGTGGACGGGTGGATGGATAGATGCATGGAAGCCAGTTAATGGCAAGTGCAGGCATAGCAATCGGAATTCCCTATGTCCTGTTCTGTCCTTTCCTCCCTCTCCTTCTCGTTCCCGTCTTTGCCTTCGACTTCGACTTCGTCTTCGTCTTCGTCTGGAATGAAAGACAGACAGTGAAGACAGAAAGTTTAAATTGTTTCACTTCTTCAGTTTCAGTTTCACTTGTTCTTCTTGTTTTTCTTTTAGTTAGTCTCGATGTCTTAGTCGTTAGTTGTTAGTATATGTAGCATATGTTATATAGAGTTGAATCTAGTGCTACCGCTACTGCTGGAAAGTACCGTGTCATTACAGTAATAAAGTTGTATGTATGTAGCTGTACTATAGTAACGTGCATGTATGTATGTACTTGTACGTAGCGATAGTCTGGGCAACTGTCATTGTGTCATTCCCATACAGAAAGTGGAGGCAGACATTTGGAGAGAATCAGCCTCATCTATTATAAATACCTTAGTTGGTCCATATACTGTATGTACTTATAAACATACTGCCACAGTTCTTTGTCTTGCAGTTCATTATTTAGCCGGCTATAGGTATAGGCCAAATGGGAAGAGATTTTGTCACCTGAACTTTCCTGTCTATTACTTTAAAGGTGCAAATTATGTTGTTTGCATTTTGTAAGATTGGCAAACGACCACATTTAGTACGAAAATTACAAGTAGGTATGAGCCGGTGGGAGCAGCATTTTTAAAGTGCAAATATAGAAGTTACATACCTTGTTACAAGTAGACCAAAATGGTGCAGCTGCTTGATTGCACAAATAGTAAAAAGTGCAAATGCACGCTGACAAGTGTTAAATGCTAACTGAATGTGCTGTCGCTGCCCTACAATGAGATTTGTCAAAGGTTGTAAATTTCTTTTTGCAATTTAGAAGCGATACTTTGAAAAATTTAAATTATTACTTTGGTAGGACCCAATATATCAAAGCCATGCCACAAAGTTTCAGTGACAATTTACTGAATTTATTGCTCTCCCTATGAGTTTTCTATATACTGTCAATTTTGCATGGATATTGAAAGATTGTAGATATGAAAGCATTCAGGTTATAAATTCCTCGGTTATGCAGATATGCCGTCTTGCACCTGGAATCGAGCAAGGATGTAATGATATGTACATGCATATGTTTCTCAAACCCATTGTTTCATGATTTACTAAATCTTTGTGGAGATTACAAGCATTCTCTAGCGTCTAGCCCGTGTTGATGCTGGTATTTGTTTATACTGGTGGAAACAAGACAGAAATTGAATGGAGAAGCAGGAGAATGTGGGTAGTTGAAGTTAGTGTTGGTGTCAGTAGTTTTAGTTCACATTCTGCACTCGACTTGATACAGTTTACAGATAGTTGTTTCGTTGCCACACAAACTTTGTTTCACTGTGTAGGTATACTCCAAGTCCACACTTTGCAGTCTCCTTCTCCTGTCTCCCCTTGTCTTGTCCTTGTCTTTGTTTTGGATAAATGAAAAAATGAGTGAAAATATTCACTTCTCTTAAAATGTATCAACATTCCAGAGGAACAACGAGCACGACGATCTACCCAAGTCAAGCGACCAAAAAGCCAAAGCCAAAACCAAAACCAAAGTCAAGTCGCAGCAGAGGCAGAAGCAGAAGCAAAAGTAAGAGCAAAATGAGAATCAAAAGCTGGCTACATTGTCCCACATAGTGACATGCTACTATAATGACATGGAATGTGATGGAAATTCTAATGCCTTTGTTAATTTGTTTTGTCTAAATGTCTGAATTCGAAGTTCGGCTTCAGCTTTTGTGCCAACACAATCGAGGGAATCACTCTTATGTAACAAGAACAACATTCAACGCTTTAGTTTCTCCTATGCTATTGACTTTAGAATCCCTTGGAAGAAAAAACACAACATAAAACGAACATGCATTGAGCAAACCCAAGTGGGTGTCGAAGTCTAAACATGCATTGCTATTGATATACAGATAGACGCAAAAATTTACTTTATACATAGACCTACCAATATATACCTCATTTTCCCATATATGGTATCTTCTGCGTCTGTCTCATGTCTCTCTCGCTCTCTCTCTCTGTTCACTGTTCTCTTCTGCTTTGTTCTTTTCTGTGGTGAATTAATAGGTGGTATAGGTATTTTAAAGAGAAATGTAAACAGTGGCAGTGGCAAGTTAAATGACTGTTCCTTCATTGTTTACTCTCGTTTCGATTCTCTCTCATCACTGATCCTTGCGTTCTATACTTTTGACTCGGGTCTTTTAGTGCGAAGAATTGAATTAGGAAACATTTCCACTCGTTTCATTTCGTTCACGTGTGTTTGTACTCCGATGTTGGATTGGAATCCTAGCTTTGCTCTTGCTGTAGAGGAGAAGAGAAAAGTTACATAGGTACCTATGTGTATAAGAGGAAGGTGGTTTACGCCGTCATGGTGTCCAAGTCAGAATGAGTTCAGTTCAGTAGATTGAATGGGATTGGAATTCCAATTCTAATCCAACGCAGTGCGTAATTCTGTTCTTTCATAATTGTTCCAAGCATTCCTATGCTTATGAACCAAGTCGGATTATTTTGCTTGCAGTATGAAGAAGGACAATGAGGAATATAGAAGTAATTGTAGGTGCTAATTACCCTAATATAATATTCATCTAGCTTTATCCCTGGGATATCAATTTATCTATGAAAATGATTAAAATGGGATAAATGATGTTTTACCGTGCATACATGTACAATGTAAGTACTAAAGAATCTTAAAACAGGAAAAAATGCACTTAAAAGGCAAAGAGCCCACTCATATTTAGTATAATTATGAACGCAGTTAGGATGCAACTTAAGTACTTCAAAAATGCGTAAAAAAGCACTCTGGACTACGAGATGCGCTTTAGTCATACCTAAGTTTTTTTGATGCAATTTTTGGTGTACTTGAGATAGATGCATCCCAACTGCTTTCATAATTTTGCACTAGGTTTTTTGCATGTTAAATGTACCTATTTTTCCAGTGTACCTTTATGGCTGATTGACTTGAGATTAAAATCTTAAGTAAACAATTTTGTATGAGTGTTCTATAGTTACGCGTATAAAGAGTATAAATCACTTTCTTGCCACTAATCTTGAATGAAAAACGCGGACAAAACGTTGGACGTCTCATTTAGCTGCTTCGTGACATTTTCGTTTAACATCTGCATGCCGACGTGGCGTGGCGTCGATGCCGCCAGAACAGACCACAGCAGAATATGAAATCCAATTCGCTACAACTGCCAGCAGTTAAAGAAGAGCTAACAAGATATTACTCGAGAAAATCCTAAAAATCTTGTTTGTTTACATGTTTACATATTTTCTCTAAATTAAAATTTTCGGCCTTGATCTCATCTTGTCTCGAGATCGTCTTGTCCTGTCTGCTCGTAATGAGACTAGTGACGAGCTTCTGACTTGGATTTTGACGAAAGATGAAACGAGTTACAGTTAAGTTAATCAAATGTCATTGCATGATATATTCTTCATTTTGTATTGTTAGTGCTGTTAAAAATTGTTAACATTGCTGAGATGATACTGTACCTTCCGTCTTTGAAATTCGTTTCCTGTTCTCGTACTTGCACTACAGATATGTATTGGCTAGACTTGACTCTGACTTTGAATGTGGCTCGTCTGGTTCTTCTTGCAAGTCTAGATGACTACTACAAAGTCCTAAGCAGGGAGGACTAACTATGACTAGGACTAGGACGACTACGTGAGAAATTGTTGAATTCAGCTATATTTCTCGTTTTCTGCTGCAGTCGACAACTCGGCATTTGGTGGCACAGCATTTTGGTAAGTATTGTCACTGTCATGTCATTAGGTTGTCGCTTCAAACGTCAACCGCACTGTCACCTAAAAAGTTGATCACGGCTCCTTCTCCGTTCCTTTGACATACATATGGTGCAGACAACCAAAAGCAAAATTTAATGCCTTAGGATTTAGGAAGCATTGCACTCCAACTCCAACTCTAACGTATTGACATTGACGCTGACTGTAGTTAGTAGTAAATAATTGTAAGCATAAAAGTATATTATGATGCCATATTTTATATGGCTATATACACTACACTACACTACAAGCTACAATATTTAATATAAAGTACCTTCTCCCTACAGAATGTCAAATGACTGCTTGTCTTCCTTGTCAGCTGACATGACTACGACGACGAGTTCAGATGACCTGTGTAGCTCAAAGGAATCAAGGGAATAACTACATACACTATAAAACTAGTGCATCTAAAACGCGCTCCCAAAAACCTACGCATATTTAGTGTAATTTTGAATGCAGTTAGGTTGTATCTCAATCTTACATTTACTTACAGTGCAGCTAATGCGCATCTTACAGTCCAAAATGTGTTTTTGTGATGCACTTTAAGCGTTTCAAAATTGTTAAGCAAAGAAATTTTGGAATATTTCAAAATTGTTAAATTAAATAATTTTTAAACGTCTTTAAGGTTTTGAAATAGGAAATTTTGAAACGCTTCAAAATTTGTAAACTAAGAATTTTTTAAGACTTTAAAATTGTCTAAATAGAAAATTTTGAAACGTTTAAAAGTTGTTGCGTTTGAAAATAATTCAAATAGAAAATCTTGCAGTCCAAAGAGATTTTTTGATGTAGGTATGTACGTTCATAAGATGCATCCTAAATCTTATCTGCGTTAATAATTTAGGTGTACTAAATACGAGTAGGTTTTTAGCGTATTACATGCATTTTTTCCTGTTTTTACAGTGTATGTCCCGCAGTCCTCTGCGTATAAAGTAGAAAGATCTGGTGACGAGCATACTTATATATGATAAGTCAGAAAGCAAAGAAACACAGCTCTTTTCTTTTACTTAAGCCAAGCTAGCACATTTTATGACCACCTCGTACACTCATCAAAGTTTTTTAATGAGTTGCTAGTTGTTGAGAACTCATGTTCCCTTAATTTATTATCCGTCCTTTCTTCTTGATGAGCTTTAATTTTACAGATAATCATTTTATTCACATTTTACTACTTACTAATATTCACAATGTATATTCACATGCAGTGGGAATCGATGAGATTTTCTAGAAGCTTTTAGCTTTGACTTACTTTGGTTCGGTTTTTCTTGTAGCATACATAGCTGTAAACAATTGAATGTCATCATCATCCTGAACAAACTCATTCATCGACGAAGACGACAACAACGAAGGAGAAGAGCACCACAGGCTGAAACAGCCATCCTGCCTGCCTGTCTGACACTGACACTGACAATGACAGTAGCAGTGGCAGTGGCAGTGGCAGAGACAGAGACAGCACTGCTACTCAAACAGACATGCAGATGATAAAATAAAATAATGAAATACCCTAATGATAATGAATGATATCAGGACAAAAACGTGGGACAAAAATGTTGATCTTGATTTGCAGCTTTTTCCTCCTTTCTTATCGCACAAAAAATACTTTTGATTAGAGAATAATTAATACAGAAAATAAATTTCCTTAGGATTTATGTGATTGGTTTGGTTTGATTTTTTCATCACTTCGAAATCACAGATACACAGATAGCGGAGAAGGGAAAGAATGGATACACATCTACAATTGAATGTCAGTGAGTAATTACATGCGAAAAACTTACATAAGGAGCTTGTAGTCAGCGGGAAAGAATCCAGACAAAAAGTCTAAGGAAATTATTGATTCAGAGCCAAACAAGTACGGACGTATGTACGGATATTGAAGGGACTAGGAGAGAACCAGTTGAACGTTGAAATAGAGTTACCTATGTCTGTATATCGAACTTCAGCTTGGGCCTATGGAAGCCCAGCGCACCATGATCTACACTCAATTCAATTTAAATGGTCACAATTTCATTTGATTACGTGTAAAGATTGAAGGTGCAGGGGATTCTATCTCTATACTTAATTCCTAATTTGCACATTTCGTTTAAACCCACGACTTGGTTTTGGATTTTTGAAACATTCTTCATAAAAAACAAGGTGATTTTGCAGGAAAAAAGCAAATAGAAGGTTTTGCACTGATGGTAAATAAATATGTAATTGTTACATGTAAATAGGCATTTTGCCTCCATTTGAATTGGACATTGACTTTGACAACGACTTTGAATACGTAATAAAAGTTGTGGACATGAACTGGTTTCAGTTTTTGGTCAGCACAACTCATCATCGCATCATCAGTTTGTTGTTAATGTTAATCTTGAATAAAAAGAATTAAATGGACAAAAAACTTACGATTAGAAGTCAACTGTTGATCATTTCCCTGTTCGTCATCGTCATCATCATCGTCATCTTCACTCGAGCCCATGTTTATATCTTGAGGAAGACGGGGCAGAAATTAAACTCCTTACAAGGCAAGGCAGCAACAGTACAGCGAGGATGAAGGTGAGAGAAGGGTAAATACATAGGAAAACAACAAGCACGGAACTTATATGTACTGTCGATTGTGGTAAGTTTGCGGATTAAATGATAAAGTCAGATGATAAGAAATCATAGAATTGACCACTACTACCATTAATGTACATGCTGATCACCAACGAGATCAAATCAAAATCAACAAAATCCATCCAACTTCAGGCAGACGATTCAGTCAGTGTTGATTTCCATTGTCAATAGAGACTGGGAGAATTTGAGACTGACTGGCGATGAGATCCTGGTTCTGGTTCTCAAACTCAATCCTGATCCTGACCCTTCTCGATTTGTCCAAGTCGATTCTTCTCTTCCATTTCTCATTGCTTTTACCGGCTTGGATAGAATTCAGCTGAGAGTTCAAGTGGATGCAGAACATGACAGCTTGTCAACTTGTCATGGATTACTCACAGACTCACAGTCCACACTCACACATAAGTACAACCACAACATTCTCTTTCCTACCCTTCAATAATCAAATGCCATGCAATTCCATCATGGGCAGATTAATCCACAAATTTTGGTCACCTCGCAGTATCTGTTCAGATATTGCAGCTTCAGATAAATACTTGTTGATTTTTACATAAAAGCATAAGCAAAAGCTATGACTGGGATTTAACGGGAAAACCATGTTGTTTTACATACTTGTGGGGGAGGAATTGTCGCTTTTGGTGCTAGTCCATTAAAACCTATCTAAGCTCTGAGCGACTGTCGTTTGAATTTTGGAAATGAATAATGACGAAATTGTGCAAAGCTCTAGCGAAGTTTGTCTTAGATGATTAAACATGGTAGGAACGAAGAAGGGCTGTAAAAGTATTAACATGTATCTGTTACGATTACGACCTCTTACATTAGTAAACCCACGAACACAGCTTCAATATTCTACTGGAGAAGATGTAGGTAATTTAATACGTAATAGGAAAGTATTAATTTTTTCGTACTTATGTCATCAAGAAAATATTAGTAAAATTACGTTATTATTTCGTAATTGGAATTCCCGTTTTTTCTTCGTGTGTAATATGTAGAACCTTCGCTTCCATTTTTCCCTCTTGTTAGCCGTTATTACTCTTACTAGTGATTATGCATGTATTTATTCCCTTCCTTATTCCAAAATTAATTCATTTACAAGGTACCTTATTTATTACTTCAGAAAAGGGAGGACGCCTGGATGGAACTGGAGCTAGAACTTTTTCTGTCTCGTCTGCTCATGCCTCTGCTATCAAACCTTCACTAGACTCTGATGTTCTTGTTTGTAGACTAATTACACTTGTAATGTGAAGATAGCCGAGATAAAGGTACGGCGCAGACAGCCTGGACCCTTGAAAGAAAAGGTAACGGTAGTATATTACAGTGTTAGAATTTGAAAAGGGGAGAGGAGAGAATGCTCCTAGTTCAGGGCAATACAGATAGAGTAATGAATAAGCTAATAAGCTAACGGGAATATCCGTATAAAGCTAACAAAGCCGGGTGAGACAAGGTAACCTGTTCCATTTATTCTACCTGGTCTCACATTTTCTGTCTTGTCTTGTTCTGAACGGAACTGTTCACGTTTTCATAACCCGTTGCCGTAGCTTTTCGAAAAGGGATTGCAAGGGATTGTCGTGTAATGTATTGCGATAGTGAGTATCATTATAAAAACCCAGGCCAGACTATCGATTTCGGATGAAAATGCGTGCGATCGATATGAGAAGTGTTGCATGACCAAGGCACAGTATTATTTCTTGTATCGTATCAGGTCCTATCGATATCATTTCAGTTTTCGATTAGGTAGGTCAGGTTGTGAGCCGTGAGGCACTAGACACTGTGTGTGGGACAAACGTTCCAGTTTCAGTAAACCCTTTGTAGCTAGATACGTGTTAGGAGAGCTCGTATTTTAATTTAAGGAAACAGGTGCTTCTGCTTCGGATATCGGTATCAGTGAGACTTTTACCTGCATTATGTTTCCTTCTTTTCCTTGCACTGCAATGCACTGTACTGCCCTACATTGCACTGCTGTGGCTTCAGCCAACGTTTTTTATTTGTATTCCGTTCGCTTATGAATTGGTAACTAAACAGAAGCCGTGATTAGCATAGTTATGGTCATGGTTTATTCAGTAAGTAAATAAAATAGATGGTATGGACTGCGCTGCATGGCATATAAGTTCATAAATATTATAAACAATGCCACTTGGCAAAGCATGGATGGCATGACATGGAATTGCTGGAATCGGATGGCATGACATGGCATGGCATTGCATGGACTTGTGTTTTATTTAATTGTTCTTCATCTGACTTACTGGCTCTACTTGGATATGCATTTGTAGGTTAGGACAAATAGGAAATGGTATTACGTAAGAAGGCATTGGCACCGACAACTGCAACGTGCAGCATGTGACTATAACACAATGACAAATGTGAATCCTTCTCGCTTGCCGGATTTCGTTCCAAGTATAATATGTAGTTAAGAAGGATGAATTCCACCGAAGTAACCCGTGCTCATCCATACGTTTACTTTTCATTTGTTTTAGTTTTTGTAGGCCAAGAGGAAAAAATGGGTAGAATTGATCACTGGTGAGCAGTTTTATGAAGGCATAAATAGTTCTGAAGCACCTATTGAAAATCATTTTTTAATAAATGTATTTATTAAACATGATGCATTACAAAAATTGGCCTTATTCTAGTTTGAAGGAACAAAGAAGTGTGATTACTAACTCGTATTTAATTAAAAACCCAAACCGTGTTACAGTTAGTTTTTTAATTTATGCAAAGCGAACAATCGTGTTTCTACAAATGGGTGCAGCTAAATAGCACAATTTTTCATTAATGTGTTTGAAAAGATAGAAAACAAAAGAATAAAAATTCTTAAACGTTATTCAAACGTGATGTTACTAGAGACAAAATTTTTATTAAGTCACTGTTGCACAATAGCAATTGCCCAAGGGTACAGTATACGAGACTATCTTTTTAGAACGGATTTTCATTAGTATCTTATTAATTACACATCTCACTTATTACATTTCTTAGTAACTAAGTTTTAGGAATGAGATGGTTGTAAATTTGAATTGATCCCCTGGTAGCATATTATAGCATAATTTTGTGAATGACTGCATAAGGTATTTTAAATCTTATGGCAAATAATGAGAAAAATGTTGTTATCGTTCCTCTAGCTCCAATATAAAGACCAATGACTTCAATATTTTCAAGAAATCAAAAATACAAAGTAGGCTACTTGAAAACAGTAAAAATTTATAATGTAACTGATAATATCATTCGAGTTCTAGTGCTGGTGTATACTTTAGAAAATTCGAACTAACACACTTTGCATTTTGTATACAAGTGTCTCCATTGTAATTCAAGGAAGTTCTTCTTCCCGTTTAATATGTCTAAAGGTCTAAACAATGTAGGTACCTGCTTTCCTAAAAAATATGACAGAAAATACGGAGAGATTAATGCTCAATGATTTGTCAGTAACTTGATCTTTTAAATCTGTAGCACGTCTCTTCTTTCCTCACACGCTTATTATTTATTTGTGTGTAATTCTTATTAGTTTCCAATTTCAATTTACAATTTCCACAGAATAGAAGAGGATTTGGAAGTTTACATGCATTTTATTAGTCTAATCTTCTGTAGTCGTTGTAATGTTTAAAACGCATCAAGGAGACGTGCAGGTGCTGAGTTATAAATTATAAAAAGCAACTAGTTAGGTTGTGCCTAGCTTTCAAACGACCGTCATTTGCCATTGTCCGAGTTATCCTAATGCGTTCGAATGTCTTTGCATAAGCACACGGTAAAAACTCACCATCGTGTTTTAATGCTTTGAATATACATATTACAGATAAGAGATAATCCATGGATTAATACATAGAAGACGGTGTTTGGGAGAAGATTTGAAGTTTGTACCTTAGCTTTTGTGCATTATTAAAGTTTGTTGTACAAAATTGTCTCAACAAATTAGTTGTCATACTTAATACAAGTACCCCAGCATTTTAGTCTCTCAATTTTTTGAATTTGCAAGGTTTCATGCAGTAATAAAACCAGGGAATAAAAGTAAACTCCAAAGCTCAAGCGGTATGTACAAACTTGTTTAACCATTAGTAATGATGCGACGCAACAGGTGAGTCTGTGCTCAAGAGTATCTTTCTGGAGCTACAATTGCAAGCAATGCGATTGAAAATCACTGGGTTTTCTCTACAGTCGTCTATCGTTTCTGTCTTTTCATTTTAATTATGAATTTCCTGTATCCTTACCCATGCAATTTTTGACGGCTCAAAGCCGTTCTAAAAGTGCCATAGTATGTAGGCTGAATAAAAGCCAGCAGGTATATGCTCCAAATAATATGTTGTTGAAAAGTAAGTTTGTATTCTGGGTAAATATGTAATCATAAGAATCTTCTGAAATGGCACAAAAGTATTATTTGCTTACGATGTACTATCTGTAATTAAGGATGGCCACGGTTCGACAAATCGACAAACCGACTCGAAACTCGAACCGAACCGAAATTTTCGGTTATAAAATTCATAAACCGAACCGATTCTAAATATTATCGGTTTAAAAAATGCTCAACTCGAACCGAACCGAAAAGCATCGGTTCGGTTCTGTCTAAAAGCCGAACCGAAACCGACTCGAACCGAAACTCGTAAGTACAATACAGTGGAATCGCCATAAGCCGAACTTCGATTCGCCGAACATTTCCCTAATTCGAACGCTTCTGCCCGCCCGTGCAGGACGTCCTATGTTTAACATGTATTTGACTTTCTCTAATCCGAACCCCTGTAAACCGAACCTTTCTCTAAGCTGAACGGTTTTTGCAATCTGTT